>JAHBCN010001070.1:133588-238954 GCA_019359885.1 Listronotus oregonensis
AGCTTTTCGTATTTTTAAAAATTTTAAAAAGAAATTAATTTTAAATTTTAAATATATAAAAGAAAATGAATGAATTTGCATTAAAAAAAATTTTATTTATCTAAAAATCCAACATTTTTCAAAAAATATCTGAAAACCTATTTAAAAAATTTTTTTTTATGGAATCTAAAGTAAAAAAAACCTTTTGTTAAAAACAAAAAAAAAAATTTAAAAAAACCCTTTTCCCCCCTTTTTTTTTGTTATTTTTTGTCCAAAATTTTTTTTAAGGCAAAAGGGGTAAAGGAGGAAAAGTTTTTAGAAAAAAAAAGGACGTAAAACCTTTAAAATAAATAAATATTTTTATTATTATTATTTTATAATTTTTGTTATTATTTCCGTCTTTTTATTTATTTTGTTTTTTTTATAAGAAAAAAGTTTTTTATCTAGAAAAATTGTCTATATGTCTAATGTCCCTGTAGTTTTCCTAATTTTTTTTAAAAAATTCATTTTGACGCCCTTTAAATTTTTTGGTTATTAAAAACTGTTTTTTTTATATTATTTAAAAAAAAAAACAGATATTAATTTAAATTATAAATTAGGGTTATTAACCAAGCCTTATTTGTCAAAATCCTAATTTTTTTTGACAAATTTTTAAAACGACCCCTTTGGGGTAAAAATTAACAAATGGTTTGTTAAATATATTTAAAATAAGCAAATCACTCAGCATATCTTTTCACCAAATACCCCTTAAAGAACTTCATTTTTGTATTTTAAACTAATTGCAATAAATTCTTTTCCCTAGCAGAGGGGAAAGTTTTAAAGGAATCCCATGTGTGATTTAGGTATTGGGAAAAAATTAAAAAAAACACTAATTAACAGTTGCATAATATCACTTTATTTCAAAAAGTAGGAAGAGCTCAATTGTACAAAAACTAAACTCAAAAACCTAAAAAAAAGACACTTTTTCTTTTTTTTAAAGGAACTTTGGGTAAATTAATTTTCCCAAAAAATTTTCCATTTTCATTTTAACGTTTTAAAAGGCCTTTTTTTGGAGTTAACTTGGTCTTTAAAAGATAGCCTGCCTTTTGCCGCTTTGCCTGTCTTGTGTACCTGGTGTCATTTTTACTTTGAATCTAAAGCAAAAAAGAGATTCCAAAGTGCCTATCTTTATAAAAAAAAAATATGTTTAATTTTATTTTACGGTTTTAATTTTAAATAAATACCATTTTTATATTTTAAAAATAAAAAATTTTTTTAAACAGCAATACATTTTTTTTAAAAATAATAACCAATAAATTAAATTCCAATTTTTAAATAATTATTTTTATTTATTTTATCTTTTCAGTTTTAAAAAAAAAAATCAAAAAAACCCAATTAAAAAAAAAAATTAAAAAAATTAAAATTTTAGTTTTAAAAGTTTTTAATTTTTTAAATTTATTTTTTTGTTTAATTTTAAGAATAAGAGCAGTTTATGTTATAAACCAATATTCAATATAGCTCATTAAAAAAAAAGATTATACGGAATTTTTGGTAAAACCCCTTATTAAAACATGGCCAAAAATTAGATAATAATGTTGAAATATCATTTACATGAAGATATTGGTCCCAAAACATAGATTTGTGACCCAACACACCGGTCTGGAAACTTTTAAAAAAACATCAATTAAATTTTTAATTTTCCGAAAATATTTTACGGCTTTGTCTACTGTGCCTTACAATTTAATATTAAAAAGGAGTGTAAAATTTCTCTTATTATTAAAATCAAATCCAAAATTTATTTTTTATATCAAATTAACTAATTTGTTACTTATATGTACCAAAGTTAGAAAGATTCATAACAAAAAGTCCACCATAGGCGTATTCTAAATATAGGGGCGTTTGACAAAACGAGTTTCCCCCAAAAATACCATTGCTTTTGCCAGGAATACCCTGGAACAGTAAGCGGTGGATTTTCAATATGTTCACAAAAAGAAAATACATCGTGAAGAGGATGTCAAGATTTGAAAAGGTCACAAGGGGTTGTCCACAGGGAGGGGTTTTTTTGCCACTACTGTGAAACCTGGTCATAGACAGCCTCTCGACCGCCTCAACAAGCAAAACTTTACACCATAGCAACGCAGATAACTGGTCATACTGTCCACGGGAAATTCGAATACTCTGCGGTGCAGGCTGCCGTCAGGATAATAGAAAGATGGTGTGCCATCACGCTCTATCCATCAACCCGAAGACCGAGATGGTTCTCTTCACAAGGAAAAGGAGGATGAAAAACTTAAACGCTCCTAGACTTCTAAACACACAACTAAGCTTCTTACAGAGGTGATATACCTTGGAGTAATCTTGGTAGTAAGCTAACATGGAACTCCCACTTGGAGAAAAGGCATACATTTCTTATGAGCAGTGTCCTGGACCATAGGCAGATCCGGGATGTTACCTAGAGTCCCCCTATGAATCTATATGGCCTCATAAGACCTACGCTAACCTAGAGTGCTGTTTTCTGGGGGCAGAAAGCCAGCAGACGACAGTCATCCGAAAAAATAGACCAAATACAGAGAATGGCTTGTCTCAACACACCGGACCAGAAACAACACCATGCCCACGTAGGTGTTGTCGCACAGAACATTATTGTGGAGTGAGGCGATAAGTTCCTTCCATATACAGACAAAAGTGGACTCTATTGTGTTATGTTTTTTTTTTAACAAACCCTCAAAATTGACATCAAAGGAAATCGAACACAAACGTGGCAGGTGTGATCAACATCTACACAGACGGTTCGAAAAAAAAAAGGAGGTATGGGATGTGGAATTTATTCTAGATCTCCTAACTTAAACATCAAATAGGCTATGGGTGAGCTGGCCATATGGCCCTTGTGGACGCTTCGAGCAGGAATGTAGTTACTCTCTGCTGGACCAAAGGACACGCTAACTCCAAAGGCAACCGCATCGCTGACCTGTTGGCCAGGAAGGCTGCCGGGACCAAACCTTTTGGACCCGAACCTTTCGTAGGTCTAAAAGGGTTTGCGATGAGGACCCATCAAAAGACACTCCCATCAGCAGTTTACAAGACGATGGGATGAAAAGTAAAATGTAACTTTTCCAGGGAGTTACTGAACTATCCTGACAGAGATACAGCTAAACATTACATGGCAATGCCTAGGGCGTACCTTCGTCTAATCACGGGCGTTCTTACTGAACATTTCAACTGCGACAACACCTCTTAAAATTGTATGTATAAATGACACACCTCTGTGTAGAGGCTGCACTTTCGTCCAAGAGAAGATCCATGCCTAGGTGCTGTGATGTTTATCACCCTCCTCACTTTCAGATTCAGAGATGTACCAAAGTTTATAACAATTTGTATTCCAAATAAATAAATAATCCATAAATTATGCCCAAGAAATTACTTTTATTCTCGAAATAATAAATGTATTCACAAAAGAGTAGATCTGTCACCAGATCATTTATATTTCCTGTCACCAAAATATTGGCATCTTCTAATTTGGTTAGTTCGGGTTAATAATAGATAGTTCTATATCTCTTCTTCTTCTTTCTCTTCCTGGGAGCCGTCTTTCACTACCGGAGGCAGCGCAGCCTCTTGGGCTTTTTGTGCCTAATCTCCCATTGTCTTTTAACCAATCCTCCTATTAGTCTTGTTCCTTCTACAAGTCTGTATAAACCTGAGACTGGTTGGTTTATATATTCCTGTGGGCTCATTTTCGGTTGCCCAAATAATGCCTGTCTTTTGTGATTGAACGCTTCACATTCACACAGTATGTGGTAGGCTGTTTCTTCCACCTCGTCGCACATTCTGCAACTTGGGTCCCCATTGTATGAGCCTATCTTGTGTAGGTGTCCTCTTAGAATATCGTGCCCTGTTAGCAACCCTACTGTTATGCGAAGTCTTTTCCTACTTTGTCTTAGAAGTTCTTCCTTTGTTCTTTTGGATGGGCCCCTTAAGAAGCCCTTTCCATGTCTTATTCTACCGAGGTTCTCCCAGTATTCCTTGTGTTTGTTTGGATCCATTCCCTTGTTTGCCCTCGTGCTGTGGTTTTGGTCACTCCAAGGGCAGGTTCTGGTCCAAAGTATGGTGTGGATGATCCATGTCTCGCTAGCTCATCCGCTTTCTCGTTGCCTTCTATTCCCGAATGTCCTGGTACCCAAAGGAGAGTTACTCTGTTGCGTTCTCCCAGGACCTCCAGTTCTTTTTGGAATTCCCATGTCAGCTTGGACGTCACCTTGGGGTTTACTAGTGCCCCTAGTGACGCTTGGCTATCTGTTATTATGCAGATCCGCTTTTTTTTGTAAGCCCTCCTGCTATTTTCCCTTGCACAGTGCAGTAAAGCATATATTTCTGTTTGAAATACAGAGCTGTGTGTACCTAGTGGAATGGAGAATCGTGAATTCCTGATTTCACTGTACACGCCCGCTATATAGTTCTATATAGTAATGTCATTTATTGCCAGATGTTTTCAAATTCTTTTGCTTTAACAAGTTAGTGACAAATCAAACATTTTAAAAGCATACCAATTTCTATGATAACTAAAAAGTTAATAATTAGGTGACTGGTTAAATCACACCCTGTAAAAAAATCACAATGTAAACTATTCATATAGTTGTCAAACAGTTTAATTATATAAATAACTCTCTACTCTACATGAAAGACCTATTTATTAAATTAAAATAATAGAGACTTCACAAGCAATAGAAAAACTTACTTATAACTTGACAAGGTATTATATGGAGCAATAACTGGGACTGCAAACAGCAGCTCATCGCCCTCTAGTGGAATGCCAGTAAGGGCATTGATCATATCAACATCAGCCTGTACTGTAGGCTCGTCATCATCAAGGTCATTCGGTTCTTTTGGTACTTGAGGTCTGGGTATTCTAAGTTCTCTCTTAGCGTTTTTACCATGCTGGTCTTTGCCGCCTTTTTTCGATTTTTTGGTTTCTTTTGGATTACCAGAAGACTAAGAAAACAAAATACAGAAATATGTAATCAATTAGAACTAGTGTAAAAAATGTAATTACATTTTACAAAGTACAATAAATATATTAGTAATTTGAAATAAAATGATTCAAATCATTATTTCAAACATTTTATTGAATTTAAATCCAATGTTTATCAGTATTCAGTTGGTTCCATCAGATATGTATGGATATGTAAGAGAGATCTGTATTTAAAATGAATAAATCTAAAGACTGTGGAAGCCCCAAAATCTCTTATAGGAAAGTTTTTATATAAAATTATTTACCTGTAAAATTTCCATCCTTAATTTTCTTTCCTCCTCATCCTGATCTTTATATTTTTCTTTAATTTTTTTAAGTTTGCTTTTTTGTCCCCTTTTGGACTGTTGCTGTTTTGTAGATTGTTCATTGTGACCTAAAAATAAATAAAATTTACATACAATAATTGTAAGAAAGGTAATTGTTTAGAATCGCGGCCTCACTTATTTTTGTCCATAAAAAATAGAAAAATAGAGATATTAACTTTTTTATTTTTTTCTATTTTACGGCGGATTTACGAATCTTTTAAGAAAAATCGAAAAAAAATTCGGTGTTAATTTTTATTTAGAAAAGAAAAATGGGTATTTTTCAAGTTTTTCGTCAATAAAATGCATCTATTTAAGTTTAGCAATTTCTAGTGATTTGTTTTATATTCTACGTGTATAGACAAATAATTTTAAAGAATTTTTTTTAAATATCAATTTTTGGATTTTTCAAATATTTTTTCAAGAAATTTTTTTTATCGAAAAATTTATATTTTTTATTTTTTTTTTATTCCATTTTTGATAAACTTTAAAAATAAAAAATATTTGATAACTCAAAAAATTTTTGATTTTACATCCGAAAAAAGTTATTATTATTAAAATGCCAAAATATTACTTTTACTGAGTAAATAAAGTTTTCACAAAAGGTAAATAATTAAAACGAAGCATGATACTGAAAATTTTTACTAAAATAAAAGATAACCCAAAAAGTTAAGCAGAAAAAGAATATCTTTTTGCAACATCCTGCATAATATAAAGTTTCTTAATTTTTGTAACTTTTAAGTGATGACATATTTATAATCCCTTCTATAATTTTAAATTGCAGGCCATTGATTTAGTTGTCAAGAGTTTTAAAAGAAAACTAAGGTGCGCACTAATTGAAGAGGAGATAAATGGAAGTTACGTCATCAAAAATGACTTAAAAAGTTTTTTTTGTTTGTTTTTGGCATAATAAATTTCTAATTATTTTAATAATTCCTAATCTTACCATGTTGCCAATTTTAAGGATTTCGGCATTTTGTTTAGCTATTTTTTAATAAAGTTTCCTGCTTTTGATTGTAAGCTTGATAAAATTTTACTGCTTTTGACACCCTGTACGTTTATATCACTAAACCTAATATAAAAATTAAATTTTTATCCAATACCTGACCGTTTCTTCTCCTTACCTTTTTGTTGTTTATCACTCTGACCTTTGTTACTAGATTCGCTAGCACCTCTGCTTCTAGATTTATTCTGAGACGGTTTTAGAATGATAGGTTTATTATCTCCTAAATATATAACATTTTCTTCCTCCAGATTTTCCTCTTCTTTTATGACTGGCTCTGTTAAAATGCGTCTAAAAATTGTTTTACCAAAAATAAAAATAAATATTCAACAAATGTCACTATAGTTAAAGAATCTTCAAAACGAAATTTAAATGATTTTTAGACCTGTTTTAAAAACAAAAAAAATGTCATACTTTGTACCACCAAAATGTTGTATCTTAATTTGAGTATCTGGAAATTTGGATTCCTCTTCACTATCAGAGGAGCTATCGTTATTTGAATCGTTTTGAGCAGAGGTTTTATTTTCGTCTACCGCGGGTGTATCAGTTTTCTGGGATTCTGTTTCTTTTTTCATTTCATCCTCTGAAAAATTAATGTATACTTAAGTATGTTTAAATAAGGAAGTTTGAAGGTATATGGAAGCCCAATGCTATGGCCTATTCAATTAAAAAATGTCCAGCCCTCTATGAAAATAACTATCATGAATGGCCCCCGCGATTCTGCGGAGTAGCAAAATTCCACGAAATTTTATTGTGTCGCTTACTTACACACTGATAAATTAGTGTGTGTGTGTGTGGGAAAGCAACACATTATACTTTCATCAGAGCCATAGTACCGTTTCCACTGTGTACCGTCGTCGTCTCATCAACCCTTCCAAGCGAATTACATGTTTCGTTGTCGTTTGCGGCGTATTAATTTCGATTGTTTTGCTTTGTGTTATTTTATTTTATAGTTGCAGAAGTTTTTTCGATTGATAAAAACCTTCTTATTTTAGTGATTAGTGTTTAATAAACTGTGACTATAATTTTGTTACTTATAATATTGTAACAAAATGACTAGGGGTTAAATAACCGAATAAATAATAATATATCAATTATAAATTATAGAAAATGAAAATTTTATAGGCAATAGCAGTCAGAAAAGTGAGGTAATCTTAACTATCTTTTAGATGAATACCACAATGTTTGTGTATTTCTGTGGATCATTAAAAAGAAACTAGATTTACACTTAGGTACTCATATTTCATTTAATAATTTAGTACATCTTTTTAAAGGATCAAAATTTTTAATTACTCGGCAGACCAGGCAAATTTAAATATTATATAGGTCCTACTAACCAAATAAAAGAAAATACAATGTTATGTTTAAGTTTCTTTTTGCTTCTTTTGTATTTGTTTATAAAACAATGGGATTTTTGGTTTCTTGTACTTACATTATCAACTTTTTAAAGTCGACATACTGTAGGCACATAATATTTAACGGATACTGTTACAATTGATACCTACCAAAGGTTACTAAACATTTTTAACCACTGTTATCTTGTCTCATAAATCTTTTTTATTAGTGAAAGCTATACGCCTAAAAAGCAGTTATAAAAACTTTTACTATTTAATGGACAACCAGAATCTTGGGATATTTTACTGAATGCGGTGTAGATATAGATTACCTGCATGAGGTGACATTATTTTATTGTACTTTTAAAAAAATTATAAATTTATAAAGTATTGTATGACCCTAAAACACAAACAACCAGTTTAAACCAGATTTCGATGATTTTTTGCTTACGGAGGCGCTGATTACAAACATAAGTAAGTTTTTTCCGATAACGTTTTATTTTTCATATATCGATCCTTAAATATGATAATTAAATTAAACTCATTTACACTATCTTTCCCTTCTTTTATCACAAAATTGGTGATAAGTACTTGAAACTATCATACAATGTTTGAAATTATTTTAAAAAATCGTGTTGTCATTTATTTTACCAAGATTTTTGGTTAAAATACAACTCCCCAAAAATATCGACCATTTAAAGAGAAGGCTGTGAAGTGGCGCCATCTATTCTTTCCATATTAAATCAGATGATATAAAATCCAATATCACACAATAATTTTAAATATTCTATAATAGTATCGTTTAAAAACCAACAATTTTGTGCAAAAAAACAGTGAAAGTATAGTTAGTTTGAATTTGACATTTGATGTAAAGTTTATACATGGTAACAAAGAACTATGAAAGTCCAGACTTGACCTACTATTTATTGCGCAAACTTCGCGGGTCCCTATTCCCAATGCCCTGCACGCCTAGACAGTTTTGTTCTACAGCATTGGCCTTCCATATACCTTTAAACATCCTTGGTTTAAATACTGTCCCCAATAATCCTAAGTAAGTATTCTAATAGATGCATTATTATTAAAACGACAAAAAAATAAATAAAAACAGATATGGATATTTACCATCGCTTTCATCCAAAATCTCCACTTCAACGTCCTCATCTTTATTGGATTCACCTTCCTGATTACTCAATTCTGCCTCTTCACTTAGTGCTTGTACTTTTCTTTCACCTAAAATATAAATAATTGACACACTTTAACTATATAACTGAAAGACTAAATTATCAATTATCAGTTATTATTTTGTTGTATGTAGCTTAATTATATGTACAGGGTTATCCAACTCGAACTAGAGGGACTATTTTTTTGACTTTACCTGTAAAGGGTGTTCTATTTTTTATAGTTATGGGGTATCTCGAAAATCATAAGAAACATCAAAAATCTACCATAGAACCCTCATTTTTTTTTAAACAACTGTTGTAAAAACAGTTTATGGCTATTACGATCCATCTCGGAGCTACAGAGTGATTTTTGGATTTTGGCCATTTTTACAACTTTCTTTACCTTGTTTGCTGTTAAAGTTATAAATAGCTTTAAATTAGTTATTTGAGTAGTTTTTGCCGTAGAATACCGTGGTGTAATTAGTTATTTTTTATGTTGAGCACTTTTTGAAAAAATTACTCAACTGGTGTATATTCTTAAATACTTTTATTAAGCTTCCTTTGGGCTTTTTAAAAATATCTATAAGTACGCATAACTTTTCAATTTTTTTTTTGTTTTTTTTTTGAAACTTTCCATTTTTCATAAATTTCTCTTTTTTTTATAGTAGGCCATCATTTAAATTTAAAAATATCTTTAATTGTTCCTTGACTTTAATTATCTATTTTTTCTGGTTAAACCAGACCAACTTGGTATTTTCTTAAAAAAGCACCCTGTATATTTTAAGGTAATTTAAGTTAACTTAGTTTAGCATATAAAACCAACATTTGTACTTCTTTAAAAATAGTTTGGTGACTTGCATTATACTAATAATAAATAGCATAATAATAATAGAAATATTTTAAAATAGGCCATGGCGGACAAGTTTAAAAAATAAAAGCTCATGATAGAATGGCACTCATCAGGGAAAAAAATGTTGCATTTATTAAATGGAAATAACATAAATATATCTTATAGAAAATTAAAAATTAAGGAAAATTTAATTAAAATAAACAAAAGACGAAAACTACAATAAATGTTCAAATTAAAGTTCATTTTATTTAAACCCAGCTGACACTTTTTACGAACACCATTCATAGCATTATGAATACGAATATTTGTTACATTTCCAATGGCATCTTTAAAATCTTCTAGAAGTTCTTCAGCCGTATTATTTCTCTTTAAACAAATTTTGTTTTGCAGAAATCCCCAGAAATAAAAATCTAGTGGCGTAATATCAGGTGATCGGGCCGGACACCTAATAGGACCACTATTTGCAAACCATTTTTGTCCAAAGTTTGTATTGAAACAGTCTATTACAACAGCTGAATTTCCGGAGCTGCATCGTTATTTTGAAAGAATTTATAAAGAGATTTATTTGTGTTATAATAAATATAATAACAAAAACCAAAAAAATTAGCAATATATTTTATAATTAGATCAATGATTTTCAAGAAGAATTTTAATTTTATTATATTCAACAAATAAAAAATAAATAAACTAGACGTAGTATATATTATTATTTACTGTTTACTGACTTCACTGCCTAACTTCTAGCTTAACCTGGTGACATCTACCAAAATTATAGTAATGTCATGAACAAAGCACAACTGGTCAACCAGAAGTTTTGGAAATCAGAGGCAAACAATTTAAATCTCTTTGGTTAATACAGCTATTAATTTTAATTAAAAATTCTAAATACATTTTAATAAAAAATATTATAAATAAAATAACTTTATATCATACCTAAATGTTTTTCTATACTGCCATCTTCCAGTTTGAATAAGAAACTCAGTCCAAGAATTAAATGTGAAGGAGGCAGGAAATTCTTTTTGCCTCTTATCATAAAACTACCTAAAATAATAATTACATTATTTATTTACTTTTTATAAGTCATTAATGCTAAGTATACCAAAGTGTTTAAAAATTAAAGTTAAAGATTTTTCTTGTAGCCGCTAAACCAATACGCCTGCAATTATTATTACTACACTCATCTTCAAAAGAAAACGCCAACCGCTTACTTGATTTTGACGATATATTTTTTTAAATTGTACATTAATTTCTTTGTAAAGATGTTATGGCAGAAATTCTTATTCAAAATTGAATTAAGGGGAGGTGCAACAATGAGAGGAAGTTTCTTTCCCAGCGTATGTTTTAAAACAGCGGCAGCGTAAGGTACAGATATGGCCGTATTGAAAAGAAATAAAATTTTCAAAAAAGATGAGGTTACAGTGTAATTTCAGTGAACAACCGCTGCTGTAGCTGCTGCTCCCCACAGGATGTTACAAATTTTGGGAAAAAATTCTTATTTTGCATCCTGTATATGCTTTTCGTTACTAAGAAATCAATTTTTTATAAAAAAATATCATCAAATTTAAATAAGCGGTTGCCGAGAAAGCCAAAAATTACGGCTAATATATAGTGGCCGGTTTTTTGTGGAGGTGAGTGTGTTATTAAACTGTATAGGTTTACTATTAGACTGATATCATTTAACTTAAATCAAAAAAACTTTTTTAAAAAAGATTTTTATTTGAGCCCTTCCCAGTGCAAATATTACCTGTTGTTAAATATTCTCCTGTGGGTGCGGTTTTACTAACTTGATCACCCCATACCCAATATGCGTTTGTTACGACTTTGGCCTCCCATGCTACGCTAAAACATAACTTTTGTTATAATTAGTTCTAACAGAACATATAAAAATAGGAACTACTGACCAAAATATGTATCTTCATTATTAGTAAAACATATTTTGTATGCCAGGTGTCCCATATAGATATGCGGACTACTAAGTAAACAGAAAGGCATAGTATACGTCTTTCTGTTTACGGGTTATAGAGAATTAAAAAATCACATGGTGCACAATGAAATTAAATTAGGTAGTTTTTTTTTAAGTTTATTTACCTATAACATATCGCCATCGTTCCAGCTTCATTTAAGGTTTTTGGGGGTACAGGTTGGCAGGTTGGGTTTTTTATGATCACACTACTTGCTCCATGAATATCGGCATGAACGTAAACATCTGTTGGTTTCATATACCTACAATTTGTTTTTCAAAATAACCAAGTCATTTTTTTAATGGTATCCTAATTGGAGAAACAACAACTGTCTTAGCAAAAATAAATCAGGTGAAGCCTATAGACCAAAATGTAATAGAAGAGGGACCAACATAAATAAAATATATTTTATATGTGTTTTAAAAATACAGAGTGTCCCACTCTATTTATACACTAAATATCTCTGCCTCTGTGCATGATTCAAAAAAAAAACTTACGATAAAAAATGTGTTCGGTCACACTTATTTTATTAACGGTATTGGTAAATATACAAAAACAGAGTTTTCATTGCTAAATACTTTTTTTTATGGAAGCCCCTGTATATTTGCCTAATTTTAACTTGACATTCAATTCTACATCAAAAAATGTCAAATACATTATAGGTCAATTATTGCTTGTTTTTGAGAAATTAAGTAACTAATAAAGGGACTTAATTGGTCACTCTGACACTAAAAAAATTATTAGGAGCAGAGATATTTAGTGTACAAATAGAGTTGGGACACCCTGTATAACTAAAATAAACCTTCATAACCTAACAGAAATTATTTAATAGTTTTTTTTTAAACAAAATTAAAATTATTTTTGGACCATCCACCTATGTCCGTACAGTAATTTATCATTTAATTTATATCCATCAATATTTCATAAGCAACGAATTCAAAGCAAATTTTGTTAAGAAAAAATACAGACTGCTTATAAGCAAATGACATCAAAAAATATTTGTCTTGTTCTCAAATTAATTTCTAATATATCCTTTTATTTTATTAATAGCCCGCTAAGGCTTGTATCTGTGTATAAAATATGAACCCTCTATAAATAATTTTTCATTTGCTATTTGATTGACTCAAATGAAACCAATAATTTTTTCAAAAAAATTGAAATATTTTACTTAAGTTGTGTGTGATAACAATAAAAATGTTGCCAAATCGTTGCATTCAGTAGAAGATATTTTCTTCTTAGTTGACAAAATCCACTGGAAAAAAATTAAACAGGGACATAGGGTATGCTCTTTTATTACAACAAGTAAACGATAACCCATGCTTATATTCAGAAAATTGTATATACCCATACAGGGTATGTATTTTTATTGTAATGATTAACCTAACCTTTTCACTATAAGTTCATTTTGTTGTTGATCTCTACCGGCGATAACCAAATAATTCTCGGAACTAATGAACCAATAAAACTTTTCAAACCAATAAACTTTTCTAGCTTTAATTATATTTGTTATAGTTTGAACATCCTTTAGGGCTTGTTTTGTCTTCCTTTCTGCTGATTTTAAAGCTTTGGTTTGTGATTCTATGGTTTTTTGCTGTTTTTTAGCTGCTGTTCTTTTCTGATCATAATATCTGAAAACGAAAAAGATCCATTTAAAAACAAATACAAAAATAATATAAGTACCTAAATATTACAGCAAAATAATTATGAATATGTACATGTATTTAATAAATAAGTTAGTAAAGGTATACTTTAATACTAAAAACCTTTATTAATAGTCATAAGCATAACATTAATTTTTTTTATTTAATTTGTACCAAAAAAACAAAATAATTTTAAAAATTTTATAAATACAATATTTATTTTTTTCTCTTTTGCTATTATATGGTAGTATGTATTGCCGAGCTCGATTGAAACTTATAAATAGAATACTTTATCTGTATATTATTTCTTAACAGCCCACACAAAAGCGACATATTTTTTTAATTCAAGAGATATTTTTTCCTTAAATAAGCGCTTATTTTTGTTTTTGTTGAGTGCTGAAGCCTATTATGTACCCTAGCTGTCACAATTAACTTTACAGATTTCTCATTAACTATTTTTTTGATCTCAGTAGTTAAAGACGTGCTCCTACTATCTTGTTTTAAATGAGTCCCCTATTTTTTTATTTGAGATTTACATTCTCTCTGAAATTCTAAACATTTTTAATGTAGCCTAACCTATGTCTGATTTTAATAGTTAAATAACAAAATGCAAAAAACCGTAAGCTTTATTATTATCACGCGATATCGCTACGTTTGTTGATTTCATCAATAAGCCATGAAATTTGACATATGTGTCAAATAAATACATTCAGTTCAAATTTAGTTACTAACTAAATTTGAACTGAACGCAGACGCCTATACTCCCTTTGAGCCATTTTCTGATTATAATTATTCATAACATAAGATTTATAAATGTCTTTCCTTTCTTGTTCAGAATAACCCACAGTTAAGTAATATTTTACCAAATAATTAAAACTAATGTCACTTTGACGGATATGTCAAACTTTATGGCTAATTAATGAAATGAGTAAACCTAGCGATATAGCATGATAGTGATAATGATAAAGCTTATAGTTTTTTGGATTTTGCAATGTAACCATTAAAGTCAGACATAGGGAATGCTCCATAAAAAATATTTAGAATTTCAAGGAGAATGCAAATCTCAAATAAAAACATAGGGTAGGTACTAATTTAAAATAAGATTGGGACTTCTGAAACACCCCCTAAATATACGATATTATCGCTGTTGTAGAGTTTTTAGAATTTTTTCTTCACTTGTGTCCTAAAATTTACAAAACATACCAAATTTTAAGTTCTACTCCCGCGGGAAGTGCTCCATAATTTTGATGAGTCAATAAGTCAGTCAGTAGAAAAACGGGAGATTTTCAAAATCGAATATCTCAGAAACCACTTGACATAACTTTCTTAATTTTGTTACTGGTAATAAGAATACTTATGTGCATTTACATACCAAATGTCATACCTTTATGTAGAAAGATAACGAAGTTATAATAGGGGGAAAATAAGGTAAAACCTTTCATGTAATATACCCACTACGTGCATATAACATGAAATGAAAATATAACAATTAAATATATAGGAAATGCGACTAGAAACAAAATATATTAATGTTAGAAACCACAAAGACTAGGTATGTTAAAATTAATTTTTAAATAAAAGATACGACCGCTGGTCTTTTTTTGACAATCCACGAAGACTTAGCGTCTAAGGAACAACATACTGTAGGTGTCCTAATTAAAAGTAAGAAGCAGTTTATTAACACAAGGCTTTTAGAAGTTTAAAGGGGAAGAAATGACCTATGCAGGTTGCAGGTTAAAGTGTGTAGATTCTCTTGGGATAACTTATTACTGAATGCGTTTTTGTTTATATTATTACTAAGTGCTAAAAGTTTACCTTCATTTATATAGTTTAAATTCTGTGTTCTTCACTTTATATATACGATTTCAAATTAGAATTATTCTGTAATCTAGTGGAAAAATAAATAAATAATATGCATATTTGCATCTGCTTTATCAATGCCATTATCCAATATTATAGTACCTTCTTGCATTAGCAAATCCTGACAAATCCAAATCAACGTCAACAACCATTGAAGGAATCTTGTCCACAGCCTCTTGATCTGAGGCATCACTGTCAGGTGCTTCAGCATAAGGATCATGTAAAAGTAAACTTATGTGGTTTATTTCTAATTTAAGCTTTTTAATGACGATGGCTATAGGATCGCCTTTACTGCTAGCTTCTTTTACAATTCCGTCAATATCATCCCAGGAGAGCTAAAAAAGATTAATTACTATTGGTTAGTTGGCCTATCTATCTATAAATTAACACAGTATATTTATTATTCTATTTTCTATTAAATAATTTACAATGCAAATATTTACTGATTTTTTTATATACAACTGGGAAGCAGCCTTGGACTGGTGATAATGAAAGACATCTTAGAATACAGACCCAGTGTTTCATTCACAGATCATTTACTAAGCACAGGGCACACCTACCATAACTGATATCATCCACAGCCATATGACATTTAGAGGTCAAATACAAGTTGTGGTTAGTTGTATGACAGACAAACCTGTTTGTTAATTTATTTCCATTATTGTTCATCACGTGCAATGAACTGTTTTTAGAAAAACATAAACATGCAAATTATTTGTTTTTTTATGTGTCCTCTTGCAATTCTTGTATAAGAAAGTGAGACAAGAAGTTGCACCTTGAAATGATTAAATAAATGCCATCTTTTCCCAAAATTCCACATATTCGTTGTTTTTATTGGCTTAAAATAAAGATAACAAGATTTCTTCTCCAACTATTATACTATTAACACATAGCTGACTTATTCTTATACATAAAGTACTCTGTATTCACCTAAAGTGGGCTGGAGATACTAATTAGTTAAAATACATTTAAGATAATAAGGGTCGAAGTAACCTCTTTCAGTTAAAATACTTTAATAATTGCTAAGAATATTTTACTTATGATAAAAGTTGGAATAAAAAAGTTGGTGTATTTAAATAAAAAAAAAAAAATCTCTGGCGTCCAAAATACAAGTGTACGTACTGAGAAAAAAAAGATATTTTAATATATTTCTACTTTTTAAAATGCCTAAAAAGTTTATTTATAAAAAGGTAGTTAAAATAACATTACCTTTAAAACCCACAAGCATAAATTTTTTAAAATGTGAGGGTAGCTAGAACACAGAAGAAGAAATCTGGCAGGTAGGGTGGATAGTGTGACACTTTATACTTTGATTCACCGATTTTCAAGATGGTATTTTGACCTGTGTGAGGGGGTACATTCTCTTGGTGAAAAATTATTTTTTGCTTCTGTAAATTGGATCTGTTCTTACAAATTTATACATTCAGCTGGCCAAAAAGCTTCCAATTATAATCTGAGGTTATTGTTTTACCAGTTTAGAGGTAATCCATGAAAAAAAATCCATTGGCATCTCAGAAAACTAATGCTAACACATTCTTGGCCAATTTCTAAACCCTAACTTGCTTCGGAGCTAAAGTACTGAGTTCACTTCACCCTTTAGCTTTTTGATTTAATTAAGAATTATGGTAGTAGACCCAAGTCTTGTCAATTGATGAAACGTAGCATAAAATCATTTTTATCCTTTCCAAAATGCTTCAAATGAAATTGAGTTGCATTCGAATGTGTTTTGATCCATTGTTAGCGAATGCAGCACCCGTTGCGCACACAGCTTTTTGACCCAAAACTTAATCCAAAATATTGCTCACACTGCCTAATGAAATCCCTATGACTTTCACTAAATCTCCTTCGGTTAATCGTCGGCCTTTTAAGTACATATCCTGTATTTCTGCTACAATTTCTCGTGTTGATGCACTTTTTAAATTAAAGGTAAAAAGTCCTTGTACACTTTTAAAAATCATTCATGAATTTGTTTTACTGCTATAACTTTTACCACTGCACAATATTTCATTTTTTACATTGTAAAAAATACTGTGACATGTTATCTTTTAACAGCTGTAAATGTATGAATGAGTTGTCAGATCTATATGAAACTTCACACATATTCATAAAAATACTACCATTTTTAGAAAAATAAAACAATAAGATTAATAGTGCCATTTTTTATCAAATGACAAAACTAACTGAATAACCTAATATATTTATACAGTAGGTAGGTAGGTTTAAAGTGAGTGGGTATAACACCCTTCCACCGCGACCGATCGGTCTATTGTGGCTCACACCTTTTTATATTTCTCCCACCAGGTCCAGACTCCTAATAAATCTGATGATCCTGTTGGGAGAGAGATCTTTCACCTCCCCCGGCAACAAGGTGGCATTGCCGAGGATTGCGAATCTTAGTCGTGCCCTTGCTGGGCACGAACACAGTATGTGTTCTGCCGATTCATCTCCCTCCATGCACATGCGGCATTCGGCGTCTTCCGCTAGGCCGATCTTGTGCATGTGGTATTTTAATCTGCAGTGTCCCGTGTACAGTCCCACTAGAGTTTTCAGGTGTACCCTTGATTGCTCCAGTAGTTTGACAGTACATTGTTGGTTTGGTGGGCTTATGATGGCCTTCGAGTGTCTGAGACCTGGAAGTCCATGCCAGTACCGAAGATTTTCTCTTTGTGTCCAAGCTGATATGAACTGCTTGGCCGTTCCATAAGATATACCGATGACCGGTTCCGGCCCTGTGAATTTTGTCTCCGCCCCCTTTTTGGCAAGGAGGTCTGCAAATTCATTACCCTCTAGGCCGGTGTGTCCAGGTATCCACAGTAGTGTAACCTTATTGTTTTGACCAAGTTTGGTCAGCGCATCCTTGCAATTCCAGACGGTTTTCGAATTGCACCGGCTGGATTCAAGAGCCTTAAGAGCTGCTTGACTATCGGAGAATATTTTAATTGTCTTACATGTGCAGTGCCGATCAACCAGCGATCTAGCACACATCTCAATAGCAAATACCTCCGCTTGAAATATGGTTGTGAGAGTCCCCAGGCTAAAGGAAAACTCAGCCCTCAGCCTCTGTCCATATATTCCAGCTCCAACACCGTCCTTGGTTGTGGAGCCATCGATGTCAGCCCGGAGCAGGTTGGTTGTTTTTCGACTCCAGTCCTCCCTTTGTGGGTAGACTATACTGTAGGGCCGGTTGTAATTGGTTGCTGTAGGCATTATATCTGAGGGCATTCCCAGTCTGTCACAGGTCAGGACATTCCTGAGGAGACTGGTGATCTCCATATGACACGCCTGCGGTTTGTTACTGACCGCTTGATAGAGTCTGTATGTTGCCCACCTTGCCTCTCTCTCTCCAAGTAGATATGCAGAGGAGGCAGTCCTAGGAGGGCTTCCATGGCCGCCGTTGGTGTCGAGCGCAGCGAGTCCGTGATCATCAGGCAGGTCTGTCTCTGTAGGCTAGATAGCTTTGCTTGGGTCTATTTATACAGTACTGGATTATTAATACCTTTCTACATTTTTACAAAACTCAATGCATACCTGATTGGCGATCAACATCTGTATGGACACTATAGCTTTGTCTACCAATTCTTGATTTCTAGTAATGAGTTCAGCCTTTAGTTTGTCTTCTTCTTGTAATTTTTCTAATGCTATTAAACGCTGATCATGATCTTTTCTTACATTTTCAAGTTTTTTCATGGCCTCTCTCTCTTGTTGAACAGCTAAAATATGATTGTGTGACATTAAAGGCAACTACATAAAAAACTAAATAATAATTTTACCTTTCATTTCTAATTTTTGACTTTCTGCAGTTGAGAAAAATTCATCAACAGCCATACAAAAAGTATCAAATTCTTTGTATGGCATAGAAGAATGTTGTTGAAAAAGAATGGGATGAAACTCTTGATTAGAGAAAAAATATTCCTTTTCTACTGTATCTGGTTTCGGGCGTTCTTCCTTTTTTTGAATTATATAGCCCTAAAATAAAAGTTAAGAGAAGAGGCACATAAAATGAAAAATAAAAAAACACAAGAAAAATAGATTTTAATTTACTTATGTTTAAGAGCAAAATTTTATATTTTATTTACCATTAAAGCCTTGTTATCTTACCTTTGATGGTTGTTTCTGAGCAGTTTTAAAAATTTTATCAGCCTCCAAAATGGCAGTAACTACATTATCAATATTCTTATTAATATCAAATGTTTTCCCTATTTTTGCTGAGTTTGCAATTCCTTGCTTAAGTAAAACATGTTCTAAAAGTGCTGGTCCATATTCTAAAAAGTATAAATTAATTAACAACTTTATTACAGCACAGGAATTATACAGAATTTATATACAGTATGTCTCAGTAAACTGGAGCCATATGGAAAACTTTTTTATTATTAATTTTACGAAAAAAAGTTATTTTTTATAAAAAGTTCTGCATGGTCTAAAACCTAAAATACAACTAGCAGATATTAAATTTTTGCAGGCTTATACAAGCTATGTCAAAAAATATTAATTTTGCCCAAGAGTAAAGTACCTTTATTTTTGACAATTTTGAAAATTGTTATTAAGATAAGTTGATCAGAACTCACAACCATATTTAAATATGCAATTATACCCATTTGCAATAAAAAAATATTTTTTGTTGTTTTTTTCCACTTTTTTTTATAATAACACCATTTTTATGTACATACTTTATAAATTACAACGCGTTTTGACAGTCGCTGTCAAACATTTCTTGCTCTCAACAATTTATTTCCGTGTCAGAGTATTCTAGAGTACATGAAACTACTGTTAAATTTGCATTTTTATTGTAGACATATGTTTCAGAAAAAAAAATATATTGTAAATGGGTACTTTCACGCAATAGATGTTGCCTCATAGCTTCAAGATAATATCTTACCTAAATTGGACACCAAAATCTTTTTTAACTGATCTCCAGTCTTTCCCTTTTCCAAAATTCCCAAAATTTTTTCTTTGCTTATCTCCTCTATTTCCCTGGCTCTATCAGATGGATATTTTTCCTTTACAGCAAACTTAACTTTATCACCCTCAGTGTGTGGCCTTAAGACATACAGAATAATCATATTATAATCAGTGAGCATTATATTTCCTCTGTCAAACAGTTCTAGTATGACATGGTATGCTGCTTCTCCTGAGCCGAATTGTAAGTCTATGATACGATCGGTTCCTAACTGTCTAATAATTTCGATTCTTTTGTTTTTTAGATGTTTTCTTAACTAAAATTAGGATAAAATATTTCATTATTAGGTCCAAAAATACTTTTTATAATTACCAAAAATTATATTTTTATTATGATTTGACATTTTTTTTCCTCTTTAAGGTGTTATCATGCTTCTAATAGCATAATTTATGTGTATGTATTTTTGTGTATTTTAATTTATTTGTAACTAAATTTATTTTGAATCTACCATGTATAGGTATTTTTTAACATAGGCTCTGCTTTTTAAATTTAAGCAATTAAGAATGTAAAGGCTAAGTATATAATTTTTCTGCTAAAAAAATTTCTAGAAAAACCAAAAAAAAATACAACTTTAATTGGCAATGTAATACTCGTATATAGAAAAAACTTATCGATATGTATATAACTATGGCAAAATAAACAAGAAATAAATCAGCCCAATATCATACACTTCCTTATTTGCTAACTCCTTTCAGTGTCCTTCAAAAAACTTAAAAATGGCTGTTTAAAAACACCAAAATTTAAAAGAATAAATATGAAGACATAAATAAAATTCAGTCAAAAGACAATTTGTTATATTCTACCACCAAGTTAACTCTCCCAGTGATGATTAATATGTAACCTATTCTGCCTAAATATTTTGTGAAATATCTAGGAATCACTATCGACCATCAACTGAATTTCAGTTCTCACACAAAAATAAGAAAAATGTTACATACAGAAGACTAACTTCTAAATGCCATGATATAAATTTAAACACTACATCCACCATATACTAATAAATCTGCAGATCACTACTAGAGCAACGGATAACTTTAAAATATTCAGTTATTTGCAGCAACCTCTGGTTATTGAGGTGTGAATTAGTGTATTTGTTTAATATGTAAATGTCCAATCAGTGTATGTTCCCATTTCATAACTAAAAACCAGAGGTTGTCGGAAAAAAAGCTAAATTTAAATTTGTTATAGGCACCCCGAAAAAAAAGCCCAACTCTTATGTAATTATTAGCTTTGGTCAATAAAGAACATTTATATAATAAAAATAAACTGGCATTTGTAAACTGCTTGGTTAAAATATAAACTATTAAAAGAGTCATGTTATTCAAATGTAAAATGTGGTTATCCACAAACTAAAATCTGTCCATTTTTATTTTAGAATGACATAAGCAAAAAAAAAGAAGAAAAATTCTCCGCATTGGCCGAAATATGTTTGTTATTATGGTTACTGATGTTTTGGACCCATATGATACATTTTTGTTCATTTGTTTTTGTGTTTGACATCTCAAGTAAAAATGGAAAATTTCAGTCAGTCACAATATTATCATAGAAAGTAAATGGGTAGCTATAACATACAATTATGTATATTAAAAATAATTTAAGCATTTGGCTTCATTACAATTATAATAATAAACATACAGTCCATATCTACAGAGCGGTTTCATTGAACTTTAGCTCCATTTTTAAACAGCAATATTTTGATATAATTTTTTTGTCACTTATTTGTTACACCATAATTAAACACATAGGGTCTGAAAAAAATAATTTTTCACTCACATTAACACAAAATAAAATAATTTCTTTATTTCCCATATAAAATATACTAAGGTAATATGGCCGAAAAACATAAAAAAAGTGAGAAAGAATACCTACAAAAGGAGAGGATATGATGTTGTTTTGTTTAGGAATTTCTTCTTAAAAAAGCAATGTTGCCAGATGTTTTCTAATAATTTGTTATTATTGAAGGTTGTTTTTTTCTATTTACCAGAAATGTTTTTTTTATTAGAAAAAACTAACCAGAACTAACAAACAACAACTTCCAAACTATTACCTAGTTCTGGATAGTTTTTGGTTAGTTGTCGCTAGGTTTTCCTCATTAAATTGTAAAATTTAACTTAACCCGAAAACATAGTGTTTTTTCGACTCTTAATTTCATTTTTCTCTGCAAAAATGCATTTTTTCGGATTTTTTCTTTTTGAAATCTACTAAACAAAATGTGTTCTTTTTATCTGTAATATTTATTTTTTTCAAATCGAATGGAGCTAAACGACACCCGACCCCTACAGAGCTACTGATTAGATAACATAAAAGTGGGACATAAAAAAATGACAAAAGTAATTTAGTTTCAGTTATGGTTAATGGAAAAATATTCTTAAACTATCTGTCTTTGCTGTAGTTTTAATAATTAGCAAAACTATACAAGATTAATGCTCCATTGCACAATTGTATGCTTCACTACTCATTATTACCACAGTCACGGCTATACTTAAAATCAACAATTGCTAATATTGCTTAAATCTAAACAAACTTTTGTCCAATTTACCTTCATGCTAAATCCAGATGGAGCAACATTTTTAGGCCATTCAAAATTAGTAGTGTGTATTCGATTACCTGACTCGAGAAGCAAAACTTGTTTTTCTTCATTTCTTTGAAATCTAATTAAATAGGTTTTGTTATCTATGTCGTAGATATTGTTTACTCTCATACCAATTAAGCTGAAATTTAAAAAATGTTTTAGTAGCACAATTTTGTCAACAACTAATATACAGAAATCATACCTTTGCAGCTCTGTTACCACACAGACAATATCGTACGTGTTAAATCGAGTCTTCATTTTAAACCTTAAATTTTACGTATATAGTTTTATTTTGCGAATTTTTCTGCAACAACTGGATCTATACACGTAGAACCCGGGTTAAAAATTTTATTATGCACCTGTCTTGTCCTTCGTCACATCGTCACACGTCGACTGTCAAAAACAGCTGTTTTACCGAAAACAGTCGAATAGACCATTGGCTTTCCATTTTTTGTTACGGAAATTCTGATGATCTGTAATACGATTCTGTATACCCATAAAACAGACTGGTTGGATATATATTTACACATACAAAAATTCAAGTGAAATTTATGGCTATAATTATCTTCCAAATTTCGATAAAAAGTTTTTACAGGATTGTAAATATTGTACAATGATTAGTTTTGAGATTTATAATTAATTTTAGTAAAGCTGTTGCCATAAAATCTGTGATACTCAAGCCAAGCTTTGCATATTGGATATATATTTCATTCATATTTAGAAAATTTTAGTTTAAATTATTAAACGTGTAAAACAAATAATAATTTTTGTCTAAATTTTCGGCACAATTATGGAACATTAATTTTTGGTACGCCTTTGCCTTATTCGATATAGATCGGATATCAGAGATTTCTGTATAAAATATTTTTTTACAAGTTAGTGGGCGCAACACTAGCATAAAAGTATATTTTTCCGAGATACTAAAATTAAAAATTAATAGTGAAGGAAAATAAATACATGTCCACGCCTATGTTAGGAACACACATATACTAATATGCTATTAAAGTGTTATATTTTTACATACAATATGAACAAGCCTAGTTTTTAAAATTATAATAAAAATTGTGTGCATGAAACTTTTTATGATATCGACAGTCAAAACCGTATCTAACCTGCGAGTATCTAACAGTGTCCTATCATATGCAGGTTTCAGTTAATCAATTGAAATTGGACTTAACTACGTCGTCAATAGATGACTCTGCCTAAACAATAGTATTTTCTTTCCTTTTCCTTATAATGAGTATGACAAGGTAAAGAATCTAAATAATTTTCATTCTTTTATCAGAATCGTCGTCATTCGCTCGTGAAAGCTTGCAAGTGTGTTTTGGTCTCGGTGCGGCCGCGGTTTATCGTTCTTTCGCGATATGTTTGTTTAAACTGTTTTTGCAATGAATTTAGTGAAAAGTTCTTAATTTTATGAATGAAAACTTGTCGGAATAAGTGACATTTAAATGCCGGCAACCATGGTTGAGCTGGATTTCAGCTCTGTGGGTGAGTATTTTATCAAAATGTTGCAGAATTCCAGAAATCGCCACCCTTGATTACTAAGGGCGGTATTGACATTTTACCAGTCGGGAGTGTTTTGTTTCCCTTTTGATAGGGTTTTGTTTTTTTGAGCACAATAATCAATTGTTTCATTTTAGATCTAAGGGTTCAATTATGATTTGTATTCACTTCCTGAATATTTTTTTATGAATAAAAGTTTTAGCACTTAATTAAAAATTAAAAATTCCGACTTATGGTAAAAAATTTGGAACTAATTTATTTATCAATGTGTAAATATTTTACATTGTTGTTTCTGTTTAGTTTATTTTTTAAAAATCAATAATTTTTACCTAATGATAAAGTAAATTTGAAATGTTGACTTTAATTTACATTTCTTATGCACTATTTCATAAAAATCAGATTTTGAATATTATAAAATTCATTATATAATTTTTACATATAAAAATAGGTATTTTTGTAGAAAATAAGTACTTGTATTAATGAAACTAGTATTTTGTATTTAATAAACATGCTAGTTTTAATAATTTAAGTACTAACAGCTGTTATTAATAATTTGGAGTATAAGTTGCTCCAAAGTAAATTATTAACATTCAATATATATTGTAATATAATACAAGTTATTAAAATGTTGCCATGGTTACCATTGAAACAAGTTTTGCAACCACGGAACATATTAAGCTTTGGATAGACACTATCCTTTTGGCAAATTGAATTAAAAAAACGTAAACCAATAAAGTGGTAAGAAGGCCATGCCATAGTAAAAAATTACTTTTGAGCCGGCATAAAGTAGTATATTGCTAATATGGATACCTACATGTGCAGTCATATTATTTCTGATGAATATTTAAGGAAAGCCAGAGACATCACTAGGGGCACCACATATTAGATTTTACCATTTTAGTAAACATGCCTTAAAAAAAATATGGATTTTCTTGTAATATACAGATTTGACGTTTCGTTACTGTTGCTGTTACGGTCCTGTTGATGTACTGTTGCCGCTGCTGTCCGTAAATTGTTCAATTTATAAACTTGATGTTGCGTTCCTCACAGTCGGTTAAAGTATAACTTTGGTAATTATTTACAAGTGGGGTCAACCCTATTTTTGGCCATATCTAGGTGATTTTTTTTTCTGATTCTGCTTATTTTTACGGCGCATTTATGATAAAAATGTCGTGAAAGAAAAAACTAAAGTTTTCGATAGCTTTTTTGCCTTTAAAAGTTGAAAAAAATATTGGTTTTCATGTTTTTGAATAAAATTTCTATTTTATCTTTTTTTGATGTTTTTGATATACAGGATGATTCATGAGGAAATGTCAATACTTCAGGTACGTAGTCAGGGTCCAAAAATAAACATAAATGCCTATAGAAATATGAGTCCACAAGGCCTTTGTTTTCAAAATACAGGGTGTTAAAATGTTTATTTAATTTTTCTATTTTTTAAATAAAATCTATGATAATGTAAATATTGAAGTAAAAATTGGTATCCGGGGTTTTTTGGTATGACGAATTCGAATCTAATCTTATTACGGCTCTTACTTGTAGGGTGAGCCACCTACACGTCTTTTTACTATTTTGAACAATTACAGCTTTTTTATTTATTTTTAAGTAAATTAAATATTTTTTTGTCATTTTTACGTCAAAAAGGTATACTTGTTAAAAGTTGATATCAGCAACCGTTTTCGAGATATGTGAATTTAAAAAAATTACGACGCATCTGATTTTATTACACCAAAATTAAAAAAAATAAAACAAAATGTATAATTAAACAATATGTATTTTTATTTTTAATAAAATTGTTGTTCTTAAATTATGTTTTACCATTTACTTCTAAGCACATGTCAGCTTTGAGGTGAACAACCTGTATCTCGGAAACGAAAGCCTTGCGGACCCATACTTGTATAGACTTACCCTGACTACGTACCTGAAGTATTGACATTTCCTCATGAATCATCCTGTATATATATTTTTAAAATACATAAAAAACGAAGCATTTGAAAAAAAATATTAAAAAAGTTGGTTTTTCAACTAAATAATCACGAAAAATAACGATTTTTTGAACTTTTAAAGTTGATTTTTTAATTGAAATATTAATTTTTTAATATTTTCGCTAGCATCACCATAAATCCGCCTTAAAAACAAAGAATTAAAAAAAATATGTTGTAAATAATTATAATTACCATAACTTTTTGAAGATTTCGTAGTGGATTTGGAAAGTACGATTTTTGCACACCTTTGCATACCTAATGCCGATTTTTGCACAGTTCCTAGAAAGTAAATGTCACACTTCCAAAAATAGGTAACAGACCTCCACTTACCTTTTTGATTTTTTTAGTGGATTTGGAGAGTATGATTAGTTTCAAAATAATATTTTTTGTTGAAAGTTCTGTTATTCCATCATAGTCGATAGACCTATGTTTAAAGTAGGGAAGTAGCCAAGTAGGGGCTAGGGGAGGCTAAGCCCCTCCTGTAGCGTTTATTTGCCCCCTGGAAAGATTCTTATAAAGACTGGCATCCGTGACGTTTCTTAACGAAAAAAGTCTTGCTTGGGGTGGGATGGCTTTGCTGCACTCAATCGCCAGATAAAAAAGTATTTTTTAATTAATTGAACAGATTTTGCGGTTAGTTCCTTGTGAAACCTCTTGTTAACTGATTATAAATAAATAAAACTTGCTTTTTGATGTATCAGTCTGTATTAATAGACATTAGTCTACAATTTTATTTAATGCTAAAAAAATGTAGCTCCCTTTGCAACAGATAATATTTTTAGATCCTTTTAAATTTGTTTTTGCTTTTCTTTTCTTATGGGCATTATGTTGTATTAGTTTATTTTTATTTAATGCCTACTAACAATATGTTTTCTTTTTTACTTCTAAAGTATATGTAGTTTATGTTGGTAAACATGGGTAAAATTTATAAAATAAAGCCTTTCCTCAGTTTCCCCTTCTCCCTAAAGGAGCAAGCTTGCTACTCGGCTGGTTGGGCATAGCCGGATTGCGGACCGAATATGTATAAACTTTTTCACAGTTTATGTATGGCAGAATTGCGGTCCAAACGGAAAAGTTTACTGTTCCTTCTTTTAGTGATTAGCAGTTATTAACAAAAGTTTAATAATTTTCAGTATGGTAATTATCAAGTCTGAAATATAATTGGGGAAAATAAAAGGCCCCTTTAACTAACCAGAACTAACCATGACCGACCAGAACTGAGAAATGAGGGCTTTTTAATTTGTCTAAATTATAGCTACGTAAAAGTTATTAACAAAATTTTAATAATTTATATAATTTGGGAAAATAAAAAGCCGCTTTTAGTTAAAGATATTTATTTTTATGATAAACCCAAAAATTATTAATACATTTGACAAATGTAAAGCTCGGTGAACGGCGAGGACTTGAATTTGTCTAAATATTTTTAATATGGTATTTATTAATTTATTACGGTTCTCAATAACTCCATCCTATTTGGGTCAAACCAGGTAATCATTTATTACCTGAAAATTTTATTACAGGCTTACCCTTATTTTTAGTCCACAATCCGGCTATTATTTTGATGATTTGGTCCGCAATCGGCGTGTTCCCCGCTGGTTTGGACGGATGGTCGGACATGTCGAAAATATAACATTTTTATGGATCCCTAAAAACTATACGTAATTGTTTTAAGAAATAATGAAAAAAAATTACATGCCTAATAAATCTTGTTCTAATAGGTTAATACTGATTTTTCTAGTTTCCGTTTTTGTTTGGATGCGATATTGCTTAAATTTTAAAAAATAGCTCAAAAAATAGAATAAACTTAAAAAAAAATGGTGCTAAAATCCCAGCTGATGAATGATCTTATGTAATAGCAATAATCGCTTTATAATTTAATTTGTTTTTGTAATTTTCCAAAGAATGCAGTTTGTTTCTTATTTAAGATAACATTAAAACCACAGACCTAAATTCTTTCCGATATTTATATCGTATCTTATTACCAAACCACGAGCAAATTATTTCCTGTGCAAAATGGGGGTTTCCATAAAAATCATTTTTGCAACAAGGAACAATTACACTAAATCAAGCAATTATACAAGAATTTACTGCACAGCAGTTTGCTGGTCACCGAAATCCATAAGGTATCAAAAGAACATCAAAATTGATTCTAACACATTCGGATGCTTAATAGTCACAAACTCCATGATTTTTCCGCAACCCAATTTCTTCCGTGGAAAGGTAAAACCTAGAAACCGCGTTTTTTTCAAAGTTTCAGGAGAGCAAATTTTAATTTCATAAGAGTGCCGCTTTTTCTGTATTAGGGCGTTTTTAAAGACGCACTTTTAAAATTTTACATTAATATTTTAGTATATCTAATATACTTTAATAAAACCGACTTTGCTTTATTTGTAACCTAAATATTATGTAATGAACTACAGAAAAATATAGTAAACTGAGTTAATAATTTATATGCTTTTTAAGCATGTCACTTTGGAAAAGTCAAGTGGAAAAACATAGTAAATTTACTTGCTCCTAAGGTCCATACTCAAAAAGTTTTTCAACTTCAAAATTGTTTCCCGTGTTTCACCGCTTAGTTAAAAATAAAACCGGTAATGAATTTTATCGAGACCTTTTATATATATATATATATATATATATATATATATATATATATATATATATATATATATATATATATATATATATATATATATATATATATATATATATATATATATATATATATATATATATATATATATATATATATATATATATATATATATATAATATATATTATATATATATATAATATATATATATATATATATATATATATATATATATATATATTTTATATATATATATATATATATATTAATAATAGAAATTTGACATAAATTAATTTATTACTCTAAAAATAATTTTATATAATATTTTTAAAAATATTATAATACTCCGGAAGATATTATATTATTGAAATAATTTTATATAACTAATATATTTAGGTCGATTATTTATTAAATTTTTTTAATAATATATTATTAATAATGATATTAGAAAAATTAAAATATTAAAATTATTAAATGATCATAAATTTTGATAGGAACTTGTATTATATTAAATTAACCAGCTTACCAGATTTTCTTTTCGTCATACGGGCTTTTTGTTTCCCATAATTGATACCATCGAAAATAAAACTTGTTAATAATGTATTAGAAGGAATAAATTTCTGACCAATTTTCAAATAAAGTAAAAATTTATAAATTGTGAAGGTTAATAACCACCAAGTAGCAACTGATTTGAGAAGAATTAGAAATATTTTTAAACTTTAAATAAACATAATAAATTTATAAGAAAATGTTGTTAAGATTTAATAACAATCAAATATGTTCTAAAAAAGGGAAAACTAAAGAATTCAATTATTTGAATTAATTTTATTAATAAAATGTAGTAAGCTTTATGACAATTTTATGTTTAATTTTTAACATTCAAATAAAAGATTAAATCTTAATAATTAAAAATATTTTTATTCTTGAGTCCTAATTTAAAAAAAATTTTAGTTAAAAACTTGTTGCTCTTAAAAATAGAAACTTCGTGGGAAAAACTCAATTATTTAGCTTAGGAAACTATTAAACATGTGTCTGCTATTGTACTTGTTTAACAAAATATTTTTACTAAAACTAAAATTATACAAACAAATAGCAGATATTTCATTTATCAGTAATACTCAACGGAAAAATGGCTTTCAAGGTTAAAACTTTCAAATGCAGACAAATTTAAGTATTAATTTAATAAATACAAATTTTTTAATTCTATATGTTTTTAAGATTTATTATTAAAATATATATATATATATATATATATATATATATATATATATATATATATATATATATATATATATATATATATATTCGAAAATTTCAAAATTGGAGGGTTTTTGATGTGGCGATACTATTATTTATCTGTATAAAAATCAGTCGGTTATTTTGAAATTACATATCACCATGAATTTAATATTATAAGGGTGTAGATCTCGCTAAATGTCCCAATATTTTTGTAAATCAATATATTTTTCAATGTTTGCATTATAAAATCCTATAAGTCGGGTAAAAAAACAATGAGTTATATTTTAAATTACTTATGTATTGCTAAATGGACATGTTTGATGCACGTCACATCAAAAACGCCCCAATTCTCAGAATTTTCAAAAATAAAAAAGTTGTAGGTTACTAAAATGAATCCACTGACAAAGTTTCAGAGGAGTCTTTTAATGCAAAGTTTAAAGCCGGGGCCGATACCTATATTAGTTACAATAAACTGTCTATACACTTTTTATTAATCACCAAAATCCAATAACTGCAGAACATTATTTCCGTTGGAAAATGTGGCAACTCTTTATGAAATTCTCGATAAAGCCTCCCAAACCACGGACTAAACAGATAAAGTCGCAACCTAATTTTGTAATTCCCAATATATTTTCGTATTGTGGTTTTATCTGTCTGTAAAATCTCCTAAAGCAAACTACAGCTGGTAATCTGTTTGCTTGCGCTTTTGAAACGATTTTCATAGCTAAGAACCTTGAACTAACCAAAATAAACAAACCGAAATAAAGTTCTGGTTAAGGGTTAAATCGGGAGATACTTTATTTTCCGAATTTAGATTTATTCGTAAATAAACCATTGATCAGTTCATCGATTTATTTATATACATGTCTGTAAGTTGCAGTCTCGTTACTGTCTCATCTTTGGAATATCCAAAATAAACAATCAATATTTGAAATACTCATACGTGTGTAATTGATAAATTTTGAAAATCCAAATTTCTCAGATATCCGTTAATAAGTTCATTTATTGTGCTAATTTTATTTTATAATATACCGAAAATTAAAAGCCTGCAATAATACAGGACTAGGATTCTGTAAAAATATAAGGAAAGAGAAAGTCAAAATAAGGATCACATGTCCTTGTTGCGCTTAAAGGTAATTAATAAGGTTGTCACTGTTTCGAAAGAGATAGAGAAAAGGAATGTCAAAAAATGTGCTTACAGAATCGGGTCTCAGACGCTTTTATTCACAATAAAACTGATTGACAAGAATATATTTGTCAACACTGGTTGGATACTGACAAGTTGTCAGTAACAACAGCGTTGACTTCTTGAAGCAAACCATCGAAGCGTCATTTCAAAGGCAGATTTATACCAATGTTGCCAAATGTAGTATTTCCAAAAGAAGATAATGGCGGCAAACTTAATTTGCCGGTTTATTTAATTTTGGTTGCATTATTAATATGAAAATTAAATTGTAAAGGTGTTGTTTTGAATAAAAAAAACTTGCTTATGTAAACAATAGGACAAATTTCGGGATTTGAAAAATATATTTCTTTAGATGTAAATAAAGAAAAAACGTAATTTGTTTACTTCAAACTATTTAAAATCAGAAAATAACAATTTAATTTTTCCGTGTTAAATCTTCTTACATACAGTTTACTGTTTAAATTTTTAAATATTAAGATCGTAGACTTAACAGTGGGTCGAGCCGTAAAAAATACATTTCAAAAAATTACCAAATTTAGATCATGCTTTTCAATTTTTTTCAACGAACAAACAAAGGTATCTTATTTTGTTTTTATGTCACGAAATTTTGAATTATGGTCAACAAAAAATCTCTTTTTGGAATATTATTTTACCTACTTTTCCGCAATGTTACAACAAGGTGTCTTTACAAAAATTTAAAAACGAAATTAAAACTTTTTTATATTATTTTTTAATAAGCTTTGATTTTAGGTCTTTAAAGTAATGATTAAGGTTATATTTTATTAATAATAATCGTACAAAAATATCGAATAATCTTGATATTTGCCATAAGACGCAATGCTAATCGTCTATACCAAAAATATTTATATTACCACTTAGAAATCATCAAATGAGGTGAGTAAAATGTAAAGTATTAAAAAAAAACAATCTCACAGTTATGTATCATTAAAACATTTATTAGGTTACTGATAAACCCCGCATCGATTATTGAATTTTTATTGAACTTTGACAAAAAGAAATATACTAACAGAAATGATTTCTTACAAAAATACTGTATTCCCTATATGGACAGAGCTTATTGCTTTTTTTAGGTACATGCTATATTGCCTAGGGTATTCTAAATTATCTTAAAACATGGTTTACTTATCGTAGAAAGAGAATATTTAATCCTAATAATAAATAAATTATTTCATTTATTTGATTTATTTATAAACATTGGTAAAATAGTTTTGGATTACCTTTGTTGGTTGCGTGACTAAATTAATTTTGCAGAATTGTCAAGTTGTAAATCTCAGTGTAAACAGAATGAAATGCATATTATTATGGTGCTCTAAGCTCGTGCTGCTTTGCATTTCATGTTTGGGATTCTGTATTTTATTATGTAACTTAACTTACCTATTATTTTGTTAGAGAATATGATTAATTCTATACCATTTAGGCGTTTTTTGATAAAATATCTATTTATCATTTAAGTAACAAATATTTTCTTTGAATTTTAAGAAAGGAATTTACGACGATCAAGGGCCACTTTGGATTAGTTAAACTTATCCATATAGTAGACGAAAATTTAAAAAGAGGACAATTTAATTCAATTTACTTTTTGGACCTAAAAATCTCTAAAACTAACAAAAAAAATATATTTTGACATCTACAGAAAACCAACTTCTACAGGTATTACAATCACATACGACTCTAAAATGTTTTCATACAAGTTCAGTGGAACATCGCGCTTTTTGCATATCACTATCAAAATAAAATTTAAAAAAAACATTACAAGTATATAATGATTAATACAATTATTAATATGATTATATACTATTCTTAATATCATTTTTATTAAAAAACGGAAAAATTCACCCTTAAGCAAATTTGTCCTAAAATACTAGAAAAAAGCAACAGCTTAAAAACCTAAGTTATTTTAGACAAATAACACAAAAAATTTTCAACAACAGTCTGACAAAACTAAACCAAAAAGTAACTTTACTCTTCAAATCGGCTATCAATATAATTTTCAATGTAAAAAATGAACAAAACCTAAAACAAACCTAAAAAAATCAGGATTTATAAGCTAAAGGGTGAAGAATATAATAGCTACTTCAAGGCTGAATCCAGGATTTAAAAAAAATATATCTAAAAAGTGAGACTTGGACCCACACTAAATATAAACCGGATGCTATTGGCCTGAACGGAAACACTTTCTTAAAGAAAATTTTCATTTTGGAATTTGAAAAAAAAAACTTCATTTTTGGGAACTCTCCTCCCCTAAGGATTTGTAATTGGTATTTTCAAATACCTGCATTTTTCGTGAAAATAGAGGTATCTGAAATACTTGCAGAAGAAAATTGTTAAATAATTTTTTTTTAACTGAATATGGTTTTTAGAAAAGCATAGATAGTTTTGCTAAATTTAGTTTTTGAAGATGAAATTTCATCAGATTCATGAAAAAAAAAATACAAATAGATCCTTGGCTTTTGACATTTTTTTCTTCTGGAGAGGGGGGGTTCGCAAATTCCAAAATGAAAGTTTTGTTTACCAAAGTGTTTCCCTTGAGGCCAATGATATCTGTATATATTTAGTGTCAGTCGCATATCTGCCTTTTTAGAAAAAAAAATTGAAAATCCTAGAGACGGCCTTGGCTGTAATATTAGCAAACAGAATGAATTTTTGGACTTAAAATATATCTTTTTATGGTATAGTACTATTTATATAAGAAAAATAACTTTAGTTGGTCACTGTCACGTTTAAAGATGTAGTTGTACTACGAAACAGCTGTCACGCCTAATTATTACTATATTAAAAGTGACTTATACCAAAATATATTTTGTTTTTATTTATTTGATTGCAGTCACAAAGTAGCATACGAAACCATAAATTCTTAAAAAAGAAATCGATACGTCGATTTCAACTTTAGAATTAATATTTCACTCACTTTCGCATGGACCTTTCGATTTTATGTTTTAATTTTTGCAGGCAGGTGTCCACCATCTGTGTCTTTTAAAGATCCAGTTCAGGTAAAACCCTTCGTAACTCTCGGTTCTTATAAAAATTGGTCTGTAATGTGCATTTACTCGGTTCTTTGTTCGTTTTTGCGGACAGGTAAGAGGCCGTATACTGTATAATTAGAGAGAGGTAAGATACAATTAAAATTTAAACAAGTTACAAAAGAATACTAATTGCAGAAAGACCCTTAGTATGTTATTTTGTTGAATATGCACTAAATTCGCATTCCTGTGTAGTTGCTGCACACACTCTTGTGAGTCAAGTATTCTTTCAGATTCTACAGAAAAAAAAATACACAAGATTTCTAATTAGGGCCGTTCTTATCAATTTTGACCCCCTGGGCTATAAACCAGTTAGAGCCCTAAGGCCTAGAATTTGCTCAAAATGCAATTTAATAAAAATGTAAGGCTACTTGTTGAAAAATCTAATTCAAGTCTCTTGGAAAGGTTTAAAAACGTCGAACTCAGCAATACACTTGCATTTTGCACATTTTTAAATCCAAGATGTTAATTATAACCGTTTTCTGACAAGTCTTTGGCAGCTAATTTAAAGAAAAAAGTAGTAGAAATGGTGACATCCATGCTTTTGGAATCTCAGTCGGTGAAAGAACAAATAACCGCGGTTGCTGAAAAAGAAACAAGACAGGGTGGTAATGATAGCGATTCCGATACCGATAAAGAACTATCCGTGTGGAGAACTTTCAAAAAACTGTTCTACGAATGCAAAACCAAAATTTTTTAAAGTTCAAATATACTTGGAATGTGTTTTAGTGTCGCGTTCAAAAAATCCATGCGAATGGTGGAGTGATAACAAACATTACTATCCAATCTTGGGCAATATTTTATTAAGATATGTTTTGTGTCTTAGCTAGCTCGGTTCCATTTTAACGACTTTTTTTAAAGGCGGGACAAATATTTACAGAACGTCGAAATAGAATAAATTCAAAGAAAGCAAGCTCATATTTTTGAATTCAAATGAAAACATTTAACATTTTAGTAAATACTTAAAATTTCCGTTTTTTTGCTATTTTTTGTTGTATTTTTAATCAATTATTTTTATGTTTATTTTTGCCAGCTTTTCTTTGTTTGGTTAATTTGTTTGTTTTTTGTTCCGCTTTTTTTCTCTTTTTTCTCTTTTATGGAAATAAATAAAATAAAAATATTGGTACTTTGAACCTTTTTGTAATAATGTAATTTTTAATATATTATAAAATAGCGACCTTTAAAATTTAATAACAACTTTTATCACATTTATTAGCTTTACTCTCGGATGAACCGAAGATAATATCCTAAAAACCCCAATATTAACTATTTTTGGGTTAAACAGCGACTTAAGTCGCCGTTAAAAGAAGCGATACTTTACCGATATATACTCATCTTTACGTTCGTGGCGCCCCTTAATTTACTGCGCCCCTGGGCTGTAGCCCAAACAGCCCATAGGGTTAGTATGGCCCGGTGGCTAATCAGATTTTTTTAATATAAGGGAAGCCACCAATATGACTCTAAATTTATTTTCTATCACTGTATTTTTATAAAAGATTTCGTAGAAAAGGTTCATTTTCTAACTGAATAACTTAATCTACGGGGTACATCCACTTGTATTAAGGATAAGGCCAGCCGCAAATTGAACTCAGCCCATGTACATCCCACGTATGGAGGGTAGACAGATAAAGGAGCACCATCTCTTATGGCTGTTTGGCTCAAAAAATACCCGCAGAATAGCACTAAATAAAGAGGCGCTGGTGTGAAACAATGAGAACCAATGACCTTGACCGCAATATATAATGTGAAGTTTAAAACAACGAGGTTATTGGTTTAAAAACGGTACTTGGGAACGCCAGCGCCATCTTAATTTAGTGCAAATTAAGGACCATTTTTGTAACACAGATGGTGATTCTTACATTTAAGATCCATAATCCCACGCGCACCAAACGCGTGGTATTATGGACATGTTTTGAGAAGGAGTGGCCCATATTAAACCAATTCTACGGCCAGGTCCAGTTTCAAACTGTTTCGCGTGGGTCGAGTTGTGCTAGCAACACAGTTTCGTAGATCACTTTTGTCAGTGACTGATAGTTTTTTCTAACTTCTAAGAACTTTTTTTCTGTGTTATATGATACTACTCATGAAGATTACATGAAAGCGATTTATTTTACTTCTTTTTTTTTTGCTGAGTAGGTGCAATTGGATAAATCTTTCTTCATCCTCATATTTAGATTGAAAATCGAGAAGAACTGATGGAGATTTGGGTATAAGTCATGGGTGTGTTTAATATGCGTTGCTATTATCACATGTGCTTGGGCTGGGTTTCGGTCGCACGTAGGCGGTACATGGGTTGTGCATGTACTGTGTTTAATTTACGGCGGACCTATAACTACCCTCTGTATCCAATAAGATGTCAGCCCACGAGGGATTGTAAATATTGGCATTAAATGAACACACTGCAATAGAGAAATGTCATACAACCGATGACGGCCCAATCTAGGCTCTGTCTCTCCTACTACAGGTGACAGGTGCTTCTTAAATAGGCAAAAAAAAGGTTTAACGGCTTTTTAATTTTAGGCAAGCAGCTTATTCTGCAAAATTTTAGTTATAATACATTTAGGTATTTATAAAAATACAGTAACAGAAAACCAAGTTCTTTTACTTACATCTGACAATTTCAGGTTTCTTAAAGTACATACAAATAGTTAAAAGTATTTTTTCGTAAGCCGATTTCAATGGTGGTACCTGCTTTTTGTCTGGCCAAAAGCTCACCAGCACCTGGCGTGCAGCCACTCCAAAATTAAATTTAAGAACGGTTTAGGGTTTCTGTTTGGCCATGCGGCACGTGCAAGTCTTCCTGTGAACATCTGCCGATGTTTTCTTGAGTTATTGCTTTTTTTGGACGGTGGCCAGGCATATAATAGATAGCCCAGCATGAATATGTTTTTCTATTAGGCTCAGATTAAATTAGGATTGTAATTATTAACGTTGAGTTAAATTAAACCTTATAAAATGTATGCGATGTAATTTATTTAATTTCAAATATGTTTTTACTCTTGATCTTATATTTATGTAATTAAACTATTTCTAATAGGTACAGGGTGTCCCAAATTCAAGCCCCATCATTCCGATCTAGATAACCTGAAGAGATACGAGATCGGTTAATTGAAAAAAAGTTGCGCAAGTTGATGCTGATCAAAATGCCACCCTAAAAGTTTAAACATTTCGAATACTTTCGAAGACTTTTGAAAAAAACCGAATATTCGCGATTTCATTTTTATTTTTTTATGGCTTTAGTTGATTAGATATAACATAATAAATTTTACATTTCCAATGCTACTTTTTCTGTTCTACAAGACAGTGTTATTGGATTTATTTACCGACGTTTCGTCGTCATTAAAATGCTTTTTTTGAAAACCAATACTGTAGGTTTTGGTACCATAAATGCTCTTAAAATCCGTAATAAAAAATCCAGGACCGTATTTAAGAAAAAACAAAGTTGATCATGGTAGCCTACAAGACAATGTTATTAGATTTACACACTGAGGTTTTGTCTTTAGGCTACCATAATCAACTTTGTTTTTTCTTAAATACGGTCCTGGATTTTTTATTACGGATTTTAAGAGCATTTAAGGTCCCAAAACCTACAGTATTAGTTTTCAAAAAAAAGCATTTTAATGATTTCCTGGTAAGATCTTACCAAAAATCTATTATCTGTCTCTCTCTCTAACACATGATTTTTTATGGAAATCGCCATTATTATAAATTTTTAAAATAAGTGCGATACATCACTGGTTTTGGGACATTAGAAGCTCGTAAAATTCTTAATTAAAAATCCAGGCCGTACTCAAAAAAACAAAGTTGATGATGGCAGTTCACAGACGAAACGGCGGTAAATAAATCCAATAACTCTGTCTTGTGGAACAGAAAAAGTAGCATTGAAAATGTAAAATTTATTATGTTATATTTAATCAACCAAAACGATAAAAAAATAAAAATGAAATCGCGAATATTCGTTTTTTTCCAATAGTCTTCGAAAGTATTCGAAATGTTTAAATTTTTAGGGTGGCATTTTGATCAGCATCAACTTGCGCAACTTTTTTTCATTTAACCGACCTCGTTTTTCTTCAGGTTTTCGAGATCCCAACGATGAGGCTTGAATTTGGAACACCCTGTGCATTAAAAAGTTAAAAACTTCTTCATTTTTTCTATTTAACTTTTCACTTTACAATTTTATTCGGGCAAAAAAAATATTGTTCTTTCTGGGTAACTGTCAAAATTAAAAAAAATGCCTTATCATGACTATTTTACAAATAATACCAAACCATAGTTTTACAAGCAGATTCTGCTCATCTTTCACGTTTCTTGTTATTATGTTAGTATTGTTGGTTGTTGGTTCTAAATACCTGAAGATCAACATCCTTTACCCATCATGTTGGCAATTCTAAGAGAGCTCTCTGAATTGCCAAAAATCACTTTATTTGTTGTTTAATTTACATTGATTTAATTTTCCCTTTTTTTGACTTATCACTCTTTTTCCATGTAGGCGCCAATAGTTACTTAGATTACATAGACACACACAAAAAAAAATTGTCTGAGCTCGGGGGCTAACATGTGTTTTAACCCGCTAAATCCGAAACCAATGGCTATTTAGCTCAAGCTTTTTTGTTTTAATTAAAAAAAAGTGACGTTAGATGAAAGGACTTCACTAATTGCAGTTTTATTGATAAGGTGAAACGTAGTTATATAAATTTATCCACAGTATTTTTTTTAAGAAGCGTTTATTATTCTATATCAAAGTATTGCTATTCAATATTTTTTTATGCTCAACATAGTAGATTGATACTCCCTCTTAGTTCAACATAATAGAATTTACATCAAGAACCCCAAACAGGTCGGTCCTGGTTAAACCGTGGTCCTAAAATATTTTTTAAGATGGAGTGAGGGAATTGCAATAGAAAACATGTCTAAACTGTTTTTAAGAAAGTGGGAGGAAAAAAAAGAATTTTAATTTCCTTTTAACTACTCATTAAAGAAAACATATAAAAGATGCAGGATTTTTCATGGCTGGTTTTTCAACATATTCGAATTGTTTTGTAAAAATTTGTCTAATTAATGATTTCTTTTTGGAAATAAACTGTTACTTACAATGAACATACCACAAAGGATTTTGACTTTAAACACTTTTTTATCTTGAGACAGTCCACGAAGGCTAAGGCTTAAGTATTAACGTACCATGGGTGTCTGAAGCGTGGTAAGAGGAAGTTTATTTACACGAGACTTAAATATTTGGAGATTTGGGGGAAGAGGAAAAACTTCTGCGGGTAGGAGGATAGGGATACAGAAACGAACAAAGTAGGAAGTTCGGGGCCTTTCAAGTTGAACTTAAAAAGGATACATAAAAGTGCACTACGTGTTGGTCTGTTGGGAGTTGCCAAAGGAGGAATTATACTGGCCAACTCTTCGAAGCAGAAGCCGTAAAAGTACCTATAAAAGAGAGACAAATCCCCTACAGCTCGTCGGTGGGCAGGAGAAGGAAGCTTTTCTGTGGGATTATAAATGAGAAGAACAGCTCTTCTTTGAATGGTGTCAAGAATGCTAAGTGTTGTAGGAGACGCCATTCCGCAGAAGTGAGAACAATATTCTAAAGAGGGTCTGATCTGGGATACATACAGAGTGTACAGATTAGAAGGAGATAAATACTTTCTGGCTCGAAAAAGAAATCAAGCTTTTTTGAAGCCTCTGAGGCTATGGATGTAATGTTTAAACACCTAGTTAATAAGTAGTATATTTTTTTATTATTAAATATCTTTCCCGAAATCTACTGAATTTTTTAATGACAAGAATTTACACAGCAATACATTATGTTTCAATACAGGGTGTTTCATAATCATCGGTCAGTGGTTTTATTATGTAATAAAAGAAATAATCAACACAAGAAAAATATTTTAGTGTTCAGTGCTTTTTGTCGGAGTTATTATAGCATGGACTATGTGACAGGGCTATCTTGAAAATAACACCTCCACAGTTGGCAGCCAATGCAGTTCCAAATCGTCTGTAACATGTCACTTGTTGCTGTTTTAGTATTTTTCCAAATCTCATTTGAATAAAGAATTTTTTATCCTTACGTAGGATTTCGTTTTTTACGCAACCAACCCATTTCGCATTATGTAATTTTTGTGTAAGAATCTTATACTCTTACCTTGTTATTCAAAATGTTTACCAATTTTATTTCATTTTGTATATATCTTGTTGCGACGTTTTGTACTAACTCATCAATAGGATAATTTTGTAAAAATCCAAACGCTGAAATCTGTTATTTCCTGAAATGACAAGTCAGTACATGTATTGCCGGCTAAGAGCGTAAAAACGTTATTTGACTAACAAAAGCTAACCTAAAAATATTACGCTGCTTTCCGGCAATACAGCTGCTGACTAATCATTTCATGAAATTACGGGTTTCAGTGTTTGACGCCGACAGATATATCTCTAAAAAGTTTAGTCGTTTGTCCATCAGTCGCTGGTTTTTATTGCTCCTGTAAGTCGATTATTAATTCGAGATTCGAGTAAACATTTGATTATGAGTTTTAATCGAATACCAATAATACGATTATCAAAATTATTTAGTTAATTCATATGGCTCTACAAAAAGGGTAAAGACAAAATAACCGTAAGATAGTGAAAAATAGCACTGGCTTAAAAACTCTTTAGTGACTTGCTTAATTTAAGTTTAATAATTATAATTAACCAAATGTCGAAAATTGCAGCCATTAGATAGGTATACAGGAAATGCAGTAGGTATATAATTTGGCCTGTGGCTAGAAATTAATTGAACTGATAGTCGTATTGCCAATAATCAATTAATACTCCGCTTACTTCGTTAAAAAATGAAATTATTGCGTTATCAAATAATTAGAGATTATATTTTTAGACGGGAGACATGGAAACGTTTTGAGGTCCGTTAGTAGCTTAACATAACAAAATTTGTTGCAAGGTTTGATTTTAAACCGTAGGTTGTTTAATAATTTTTGTCGTTTAATAAAAAACACTATTTTATAGTTTTAAAATATTATTTATATTATTTAATATAATCTAACTGAATTTCAGTATCCTTGTTATGTATAAGTTTTATCCCTAAAATGAGAATTCGCTGTCGAAATACACTTCCACAGCTGCTAATACCACTTCGTTCGATGAAAATCCTTTCCCACGAATGTATTTCTTAAGATGTGAGAACAGCTAGAAGTCAGAGGAAGCTAAATCTGGCAAATAGGTTGGATGTTCCAACAATTCGTACTTTAATTCACTGTTTTTCGCGATGTTTTTTTGAGCTGTGTGAGAGTGCGTTGTGTCGATGATTTTTTTTTTCTGTAAACTAGATTTTTTATTACGAGTTTTTACATTTTTAAAAGGCTACACTAATAATCTATCTTTATTGTTTTACCCGTTTGTAGGTAATTTACGTACAAAATTTCTTTTGCATGGTGAAAACAGATCGCGGCTAACTTGATTCGTCTTAAAGGTACAGGGCGTTTTTCAAATTTTGGCGATTTCAGCACACTTTGCATCTCGGTTGTTAGTTAAGATAGAAAAAAAAGTTATAAACAAGTTTATATAACATTTTACGTAGAGAATCCAGTAGCGTGCTGAATTTTAAGTTGTAATGCAAAGTTCCTTGTTTTTAAATGGGACACCCTGTATATTATTTTAGTATTCGTTTCAAAATAAAGTTTTCTTATTGACATCAAGAACATAAACAGTAATTTTTTAGATGTGTGGCTCTACCTATTATTAATCATAAAAAATAAATAAAAAAATAGAGATAGTGACTTATTTTTTTTTCTTAGTTGTGTTCCATTTTACAACGGATTTACGAATCTTTAAAGAAAAATCCAAAAAAAAAATGTCTAAAAGTCATGTGTTCAGTGCGCAGTTGCCAGTATTAAACCAGTGTTTGCAAATATTATTATCGGAAAAACAGTACTGACTGGTTAATATTGTGGTCAAAAAGTTTTCATGAATGAAAGTTTTCATCTGTATTCTTATACGTCTTTGGTGCTTACTTATATTTATTTATCGATACTTAAATTGTCAATAATAAATATCAAAATTCTTCGTTATTAGCCCATTAGAGAATGGTAATTGCTTGTTATTTGATCAGTAATTCGAAATTTTACGGCCAATAACTTTGGGACATTAGGAGGTTATAAAGGGGTATTATCTTGTTGAAATAAAATAAATAACAGTTAATGGAACTGTATAAAACAATAATAAGGTCTGATATAAACTTAAAATGATAATTGTGGCTGATAAGGGGGAGGAATGAAAATTGATAATGCATGTGTGCTAAGTGTGAATGACTGCTAAGTTTAGCCTTGTTAAGAAATGCACAGCTTGCAGATTGATAAAAATGTTCGAGCAAAGAAATTATTTGCCAGGACAGAATTGACGCCTAAATACATATGTGTTTTAATTTTTTGTCCCAATTTCTTTATATGTATATATTAAACAAAACGCTATAATATTTATTTAAACGGTAACATATCGTCATACGTGATAACCACGTTACTTTTCATATTTTGGAGTGTGGTAATAACACTGATAGACCACACAGGATTTTTTACACGACAATTTTTGGCGAATTCTAATGTATTTTGATACTCTAAAATCATATAAAAAGGTGTGAGCCACAATAGACCGATCGGTCGCGGTGGAAGGATGTTATACCCACTCACTTTAAACCTACCTACCTACCTACTCTAAAATCAAATTTTAAAAACAAAATTTTTCCATCACACGTAGAAGGACGATTTATAATTTTTAATACGCAATACGTAATAGTAATTTACGTTACAAGGCCGGGAAATGGTCTATTAAAGTACAAGTCTAGATGTTACGGACAAGGCGACGGAGGAGCCGAGTCTGGAATTTCTACACGGCCGTGTATTGTTCAACGTTTTATTTCATACTGTCTTATCTTTTTTTGATAAGTAAATTGAAATGTGAATATTCGGATAATATGATAAGCTTCAACATCTTTGGTAGCCAATAGTAGTAAATCAGAAGATGTAGTATTAGTGTTAGTTAGTATTACCGTTAACGTTTATAAGTAATTTTATTGTAATTTGCATAATAAAAATTGTTTAAAATTATCCCTGTGTTAATAAAAATACTAAATTTCGGTTTCAGTCCGGTAAAGTTACTTTCCCGGCCTAGGGATATAATGTATCATTTTCCGGGCTCAAACTGACAACGTAATGTAGTATATTAAGGTACATTATGAAATAAAATTTATTATAACACTTCCTGCCAGAAGAGGTGGCCACCACGCCAGGCACTAAAGGTGCCTTCTGATGAGAGCTGTGGCGGCGTAAAAGCGTAATTGCGCTGATTTTAGCACATTTTGACAACTCCAAATTTTGGCGTAACACATGGTTAAATCTAACCTTTAATTTTAATATTTGTTATTTATTTTATGACAGTTTTCTGTTTGCCCTTCGACCAGTGAAGTCACGCGATAAAAAGCTACACAGCTTTTTCTGGTTGACGTATTAACTGATTTTAACCCTTGGAAATCAAGGAAAGACTCACGCCAATTGATGGGGTCGTAAGCGGTTGGGGCCTAGATCCCTGTCCTTTTTACGTTTTGTGTAGTACACGAGCCCTGAGGATTAGTTGCGCGGGCTGCGTGGAACGTTAGACTGACAGCAAGCTGGTTGTACGCAAAACCAGTAGCAGTCCTTGGTTTGATCATCGTTAGTTGTCTCTATTTTTTTCTGGGAGCCGTCTTGATTTACTACCGGTGGCAACGCAGTCTTTTGTGCTTTTTGTGCCTAATTGCCCATTTTCTTTTAAACCAATCCTCCCACTAGTCTTGTTCCTTCTACATATCTGTATAACCCCGTTGTTGTTTGATATATTCCTGTGGGGATATTTTCGGTTTCCAAAATAATGCCTGTCTTTTGTGATTCAACGCTTCACATTCGCACAGTATGTGATAGGCTGTTTCTTTCACCTCGCCGCACATTCTGCAACTTGGGTCCCCATTGTATGAGCCTATCTTTGTAGGTGTCCTCTTAGGTTATCGTGCCCTGTTAGCAGTCCTACTGGTATGCGAAGTTTTTTTCTACTTTGTCTGAGTAGTTCTTCCTTCGTTCTTTTGGATGGGCCCTTTATAAAGCATTTTCCATGTTTTATTCTACTGATGCTGCCCCAGTATTCCTCGGCTTTGTTTCGGATCCATTCCCTGGTTTGCCCTCGTGCTGTGGTTTTGGTAACTCCAAGGGCAGGTTCTGGTCCCAAGAATGGTGTGGATAATCCCTGTCTCGCTAGCTTACCTGCTTTTTCGTTGCCTTCTATTCCCAAATGTTTCAGTGCTCACAGGAGAGTTATGCTGTTGCGTTCCCCCAGGACTTCCAGTTCCTTTTGACATTTCCATGTCAGCTTGAATGTTACCTTGGGGTTTGCAAGTGCCCCTAGTGACGCCTGGCTGTCTGCTATTATGCAGATCCGCTTGTTTTTGTAAGCCCTCCTGTTATTTTATTTGTGCAGTAAAACATATATTTCCGTTTGAAATACAGAACTGTGTGTTTCTAGTGAAATGAAGAATTGTGAGTTCCTCATTTTACTGTACACGCCCGCTCCAGTGCCCTGCTCTGTTTTGGATCTGTCTGTATACCAGATGATGTCTCCAAACGTGCTGGAGAGATCGGGTTGTTGTCACTCATTTCGATCTGAAATTTTTACCTTGTAGATGTAAAAACATTTAAAAAGTTTGAGTTTGAAAAAAATTCGGAGTTTCTGGGGGCTTCGAACCCGACATCCAAATTTTTTACCGACGAAGCCTTGAAAGGTTCTGACCGGAAAGGGGAGAGCTGGCGAATTGGCTTAGCATTAAAGCCAATACGGGTTTTCTTCAACCCCCAAAATAAAATAGAATAGAATTTATTTTACTAAAAAGTCTTACAAAAATTTACGGGTATAAAATATAAAAGTGTTTTTTACAAAACAAAAGTAAAATAACAGATAACTTGCAAATAATATGTAAAAATGACGATGGACGACCGTCAGCGCCGAGGTCAGCGCTGACGGTCGGTCGAGCACTAAATCCAGCCTAATACTTGCTTTTTTGTTTTTTAAGTTTTGAATTCCTGAACAAAAACCGCATTTCAAAAAAATGGTAATTTTTAACTTACCGGGCCCACGGCCGATTTTATTGAAATTTTGTATATAGGGGTTTTTTGGAGCGCTGATCACGAATCTGAAGTCAAATTTTGTCGGACTCTGCTAGTTTTTGAGAAATAACCTCCACTTGAACCTAACCTCAAATTTGCACAAACTCCTAAAATTCCTCCTTTTTAAATCTGATTACACCCAAAATGGTAGATTTTATGGTAATACACTTATTATTTTATACGATAAATTTAATTTTACCTTTATTTAACAATTATTTTTAATAAAAAAAGCACAACAAGCGCTTTTCAAAAAATAATGTGTATCTTTACTAAATGTCAACAAAATTGTCTAGGTATTTCAGACAATTTTATGTTGGTACATCAGGGACCTGCGAAACAATTGAATGCGCTTACTTTTTAAATTTAAATCGCGAAAAAAAAATTCAAATTTATAACGTAGGCCATTCAATTGTTTCGCGGGTCCATGGCGTACCAACATAAAACAGTCTAAAATCTCTAGATAATTTTGTTTACATTTTTTAAGGTAAAAATAATATTTTTGAGAAGTGCTTGTTGTGCTTTTTTATTAAAAATATTTGTTAAATGAAGGTGAAATTAAATTTATCTTATAAAATAATAGGTGTATTTTCATAAAATCTTCCATTTTGGGTGTAATCAGTTTTAAGAAGGAGGAATTTTAAGAAAGTTTTGCAGGTTAGGTTCAAATGAGGCGTTATAACTCAAAAACCAGCAGAGTCCGACGAAATTTGACTTCAGATTCATGATCAGCGCCCCAAAAAACCTCTGTATACAAAATTTCAATAAAATCGGCCTTGGGCCTGGTAAGTAAAAAATTACCAAAAAAATTAAATCTTATACAGACCAAATTAAACCCAATTTTCTTTCTTAAGCATTCTTTTTTTTTCTAGGAACAATACCTGACGAGGGAGTAACCGACATGACAAGACTGACAGTCCTGGATGAAGCTGTCATTAATAAAAATCTGAAGATACGATACAAGAAAGACAAGATTTATGTATCCTTTTTCGTAAAGATAGCAACCCTATATGTTTTACAAAAATCATTTTTCCTTGGGGCGGTTAAATAGATTTTAACACATATTTTTACTATAGACACAATAGATTTTTTTTATTTTATTAACTTTGTTTTTTCAACGAATTTTATAAAGGTTGCCATTGTGTACAAAATAAACGCCCTTTCGTGCCGACGTAATATGTGACAAGATTTCTTAACTTTATATTTATCCTAAATAGCAAAACATTGCCCAAAATGTTTTTTCGTAAGTTTATGCTTTGTTTATTTTATTATAAAGAATACACTTCTATGTCGTGACCTTAGTAGTAAAAGTGTAAATGCGACACGGTAGAAAAAGTTATTAATAAAATGACTCACTTTAAAAGTATCTTAATCATTCTGTTCGTAAGTAAATTTGGTTGTTGCTAATCTGAACATTATTCTGTAACCTTGGTGTCAACAAATTGTAAAAGCATATTTTTTTATTCAAATTCGAGGTTATTGGAATGAACCTACCAAAGAACCTATCTTGCCTATCACTGCAACATAATGACTTTGCGAAATGTAAAATCCATTAGCACACTCACCTCAAAGAAATGTAAATTGTATTCTATTTTCTTCGGGGGTCATATTTCATATTGACTTTTAAAATGGTTTACTTGTAATTGATATATCTTACGGCTTTTGCTACTTATTTACATACAACAAAATCTGGAGTGCTTAAAATACCTGCAATTTTATTTTGTAGCAATTTAGTTAAATTATTTTTAGAGTAACGTTAGACGTTAATAATTATTAATGTAAGACAATATACAGGGTGTCCCAGAATATGTGGGCAATCCCTCGGAATCTAATAGAAAACCTAAAAATATCATGACAAGTTCCCATAAACTGTTTTCCTACGAACCTTCCCTACGGAGATACAGGTACATAACGACGACCCTAAAAATATATTTTTTTAATAACTTTTAAAATACTAGGCGTAATTCAATATTTTTTTTTAAATAATGGTTTCTACATAAGTCTTCCTTAAATGAACCCATTAAATCATGTTTGGCTTATTTAGTTTGCCTGGGACGGACTAGCTCTCACACAATAATAGCAATTTTTTAGAACCCTGTATAATAAAGGCTCAACAATATTATTTTTAAATAGCTTTAACCTTAAACTAAAAAAAAAGGTATTCTTGATTGACATCGATAAAATCAACTGTTTACGAGAAATAAAATGTCATGTTTGGTATTTTTTTTACATTATACAGGGTGTTTTCTAATTGTACGTCAATATTTAAGGAGGCAATTTTTGGGTCCATTTTAAAAGAAAACTTCATATGAACGTATGTCCTAAACGTCTTAATTTTTTAAGATACAGGGTGGTAAAATTTTTAAAAATAATATTTATTATTAATATCTGTAATACCACTTTAGATATTTTAATAAAATTTTTGGATACATGTACTATGTATCAAGAAGCATTTTTAGTGTACCACATTTTTTTTTTTGCCAAATTAGGCACGTCAAATTCTATACGAACGCCACTGGTGAAAAAAAAAATGTGTACTAAAAATGCTTCTGATACATAGTACATTTATGCCAAATTTCATAAAAATTTATTACAGATATATAATAAATGATTTATTTGAAAATTTACACCGTTTCTTAAAGTTAAGACGTTCAGAATACGTTTTGAAGTTTTTAAAATGGACCCCCAAATTTCTTTCCCAAATATTGGCGTACAATTAGAAAACACCCTGTATAATGTAAAAAAAAATACCAACCATGATATTTTATTTTTCGGGAATAGTTTTTTTTTATCGATGTTAATCAAGAATACCTTTTTCTAGTTTAAGGTTAAACCTATCCAAAAATAATATTGTTGAGCCTTTATCATACAGGGTGTTAAAAAAATTGCTATTATTGTGTCAGAGCTTATCCGTCCTTGGCTAACTAAATAAGCCAAATATGATTTAATGGGTTCATTTTAAGAAGACTTATCTAGAAACCATCATATTAAAAAAATATTTAATTACGCCTAGTATTTGAAAAGTTATTTAAAGAAAAACGATTTCCAGGGGCGTCCGTTATGTACCTGTATCTTCGTAGGAAAGGCTTGTAGGAAAAAAGTTTATGGGAAATTGTCATAATATGTTTAGGTTTTTCTATTAGATTCCGAGAGATTGCCCACATATTCTGGGACACCCTATATATTACTCAGCATAATAACATCCAATGGGACCGGAAAAACGGGAAAACATGCGAAGCATGAACGTCCGTGTTCGCTCGTCAACGCACGAACAACCCTAACACACTAATTGTAAGTTGAATTCAAGGAAGTTTAAAGGTGTATGGAAGCCCAATATTGTAGAACAAAATTGTCCAGACGTGCAGGGCAACGGGAATAGGCGGGTTGGCCCCGCGGTGTTTGCGCAATGAATAGTAGGTCAGAGCCGGACTTCCATAATTCTTTGTTACTATCTATAAAGTTGACATCATCAAATGTCAAATTCAAGCATTCACTGTTTTTTTTATTTTTTGCACAAAATTGTTGGTTATTAAACGATACTACCATAGAATATTTAAAATTATTGTGTAATATTGGATTTTATATCATCTGATATAATATGGAAAGAAGCCTTCTATTTAAATGATCGATATTTTTGTGAGTTTTGTATCTTTACCAAAAATCTTTGTAAATAAATAAAAACAAGATTTTTTAAAATAAATTTCAAACATTGTATGATAGTTTCATGTACTTATCACCAATTTTGTGATAAAAGAACGGCGAGATAGTGTAAATGAGTTTAATCTAATCCTAAGATTCTGGTATGTACATTAAAAAGTGAAAATTTTATAACTGCTTTTTAGGCATATACTTTTCACTAATAACAAACATTCATGAGACAAAATAACAATGGTTAAAAATGTTTAGTAACCTTTGGTACCTAGGTATCCATTGTAACAGTATCCGTTAAATATTATGTGTCTACAGTATGTCGAGCTTAAAAAGTTGATAATGTAAGTTTAAGAAACCAAAAATCTAATTTCTTCCTAAAAAAATACAGAAAAAGCAAAAAGGGACTTTAGCATAAAATTGTACTTTCTTTCATTCAATTAGAGGGACCTGTATATATTAAAATTTGCTTGGTCTGCCCAGTAATTAATAATTTTGATCCTTTAAAAGAATGTACTAAATTATTAAATGAAATAAAAGAACCTAAATGTAAACCTTATTTCTTTTTAATAATCCACAGAAATACACAAACATTGTGGAAATTATCTAAAAGATAGTTAAGATTGCCTTACTTTTCTAACTGCTATTTCCTATGAAATTTTCATTATTTTATTACTCATAATTGATATATTATTATTTTTTCGGTTACCTAACGTTACGTCTCATAAGAAGCACCTAATTTAAATATAAGAAATACTTACCTAAAGTAAAAAATGCCGGGTATGTTACCCTTGGATTTGCAAGACAAAACCATACAACCTCTAATCATTTTGTTACGATATTATAAGTATCAAACAATAAACACAAAATTATAGTCACAATTTCCTAATCACTAAAATAGAAGTTTTATCAATCAAACTTCGCAACCACAAAATATAGGTACTCACACAAAGCAAAACAATCGGCGCAAAGGGCACAAACCACAACGAAAATGACGAATGATAAGACGACGACGGTTGACGATACAGCGCGGATATAGTTTTATACGCGCCGCGCGCGCCCTTGCACCAAAAACCTTAGACAACCTAAGACCATTACGGCTCTCATAAAAGTATAATGTGTTGCCTAACTACACACTGATTTATCAGTGTGTAAGTAGGAACACATTAAATTATTTCGTGAAATTTTGTTATTGCGCAGAATCGGCGGGGCCAACTCTGACAGTTATTTTCATACTGGGCTGGACATTTTTTGATCGAATGGGCCATACCATTGGGCTTCCATACACCTTTAAACTTCTTTGGTTGAATTTCGCAATTTTTCTATGAAAGTGGTCGTTCGCATGTTTTCGTGCAAATAAAATTCGCCTAAATTCTTTTTTTTTGCACTTCGCAGAGTTTCAGTCCCAGTGGACGACTAGCCTTATCAAAAATAACATGTTCAACAATTAATTAATTAAAAATGGATTTTTTATATGGGTGAAAATTCTGCTTGTCACAGTATTTTAATTGGGAACGTATGTATATGTGAGGTAAAGCTAAAATCATAAAATTCCAATTACAAATTCATTAAAATTATTGGAAAACTCGAGTTTTGCTGGAATCAATTTACGGCTTAAAAAAAAGGAAAAAATATTTTTAATTTCCTGTTTTAATGGATAATAAACGCAAAAGTACAAAATAAATAACAGGCTGATTTATTTTATTTTAAAGCCGAGGAGATATTGGTAATTTATTTATTTATTTTTTTGTTATTTTGGGACGTTCTACGAAGGCTGATACCTAAGTACTAACGTACCGTGGGTGTCTTAAGTGTGGTGAGAGATTTTGTTCACACGGGACTTACATATTTGGAGATTGGAAGGAGAAGAAAAAACTTCTGCGGGCAGCAGATTCGATAGTCTTGACACTCTAGGAATGAAGAAACGAAGAAAGCGGGAAGTTCGGGGCATCTCTAAGTGAAATGTAAAAGGATGCATAAAAGTTGCACTTCGTGTTGCTCTGCTGGGAGCTGCCAGAGAAGGAATTATACTGGCCAACTCCTCTGAGCAGAAGCCGTGAAAATACCTATAGAATAGCGACAGATCCCCTACAGCTCGATGGTGAGCAAGAAGAGGAAGCCTTTCTGTAGCGTGGGATCATTAATAAGACGAACGGCCCTTCTTTGAATGGAGTCCAGAATGCTAAGTGTTGTAGGAGACGCCATTCCCCAGACATGAAAAAAACGTGAATGAAAAAGAGGGTCTGATTTGTCAGATTTGTGATACATACAGAGTATACAGATTGGAAGAAGGGAAATACTTTCTGACTCGAAAGAAGAAACCAAGCTTTTTTGAAGCTGCCCAGGCTATGTATTTAATGTGCCTGTGCCAGTTGAGGTTATTCTCAAAAGTAACGCCGACGAGATTAAACGACTTTTTGTTCTGCAGTACTTGGCCGCTCATATGTAACGGATGAGCATTGGCAGACTTTTTCCGCGACAGCGAACATGACTGTGTTTTCGAGGCATTTAACTGAAAAAGATTTTTTTCGCCCCAATCCAAGATAAGTTTGAGGGTTGTGAAAGAGATATCTGCATTGACCTGCGCTTGTTTTCCAAATCAGAATTACATGGTGGCTTAAGAAATTTAATACTAGAGTGGAGGTTACTATCGTCAGCAAAACTATGAATGGGATTGATTGTGGAGAAGTCGGTGCCATCATTTAGCCTTGGGGCACCCCAGCATTAATTTGGTAGAAGCTGGAAGAATGACCATCTACAGTAACTGATATACGTCGATTAGAAAGAAAACTGGAGAGCAAAGAGCAAAGCTTAGGTGGAAGACCGTAGGAAGGAAGTTTGTTAAGAAGTCCGTCATACCAGACCTGATCGAAAGCTTTGGATATGTCAAGAGCAACGATCTGGGAGTCACCAAGAAACTCAAGGGACTTGTTCCAGCTGTGTGAGACAAAAGAAAAAAGATCAGCTATGGATCAGAATGTGTATGTGACGCAATCCATACTGTCTATCATGTTGAACCATGAATAAATTAAAATCTAAAAAGCTGGGCTAGAAAACATAAACGTTAGTTTTAAGCTATAAAAAGTCGTTCGCGGTAAATAAAAATCCGGAAATGGGAGATAACTGAATATGGGCTTTTAAACAATAATTTGCAAAGTTTCAACTATATCCAAGTTCCGAAATATGCAGATATTGCATTTGCATTTCGTGGCACCTTTTGAGACAACGCGATAGTGTCACCACGAACATTTACACTGGGAAACAGCGTACAAAAATATTTTTTCTAATATGATAAAACCAAGATAAAAATGATTTGGTTATTCTGTAGAAGTACCTAAAGAAATTTTTTAAAACCTTCCAATTTTTTTAAATTTAAGTGGCTTCATTTTTTACTGAAAAGATACAGTGGTATAACCAAATCTGTAACATTTTTTATAGCGACTTTACCTTGAAAGTATTATTAATAGCAGAAAATAACCATAAATAAACATAACAAAAGAAATAAAGTCTAGATTTTCTGGACTATCAAACCTAAAAATTACTTCCTTTGCAAGAAAGACAGTAATTTAAATATTACAATGACCGGAGAAAAAGTTCCTCAGACGTGACTCACACTTGTCAAGAGGTTCGGTTCTCGTTTCGGCTGAATTTTAAGAATTGATTTTCCGAATCAAAGAAAGTGATGACTAACGCTTGCCGCATTATAGCGGAGTTCCCAAACTAAACCGGTTAGTTTACTTAAATGTGTATAGCAATGTTAATTATAATCATAAATATTTTTTGTGACACTAATAATCAACTAATCATTTTTAGTATATTAGCATTTAAATTACAAGAAATCGTTTGTGTATAAGGGGTTTTCTAAATTTGTTGTTATCTTTTAACAAAGTTACCGTCCATAAGGCCGCAAGTCAGTGGCGGCTCTAAAGTCGTGTTTACACCAAAGTTGCCAACTAAAAGTTGACAAAAGATTGTTTTGTAGAAAACTAAAAGTTGTAAACTTAAAGTTGCTCTTCTTAAATTAGAGCAACAAATGGAAATATTTTTGGTAGAAAACTAAAAGTTGCTCTCTCAAATTTAGAGAAACAAGTGGAAAATTTGTTGCCAAAGATTGGCGCGAGCAGGCAGTAGTTTCAGTAGTTCCATACAAACTTTCAACCCCATCCCCCTCCCTCAGTCTATCCATTTACGAGGAAGTTTTCTAAAATCCTTGCTTAGATGATGTCTTCTATTTTTCTGGGTAATCAGAAGCCTAATTACAAACCTTAAAAATGACAATTTTTTTATACAAACTTTTATCTCCATTTTAACTCCCCCCTTCCGGCTTCTCCCCCAAGGGATATAATTTCAAAAATGTTAAAATAGATTATTTTTAATGGTAATCAATAGCCTACATACCAATTTTCATACTTCCAAGTCCAGAAATGACAAAGTTCGATCTAACCTTTCACCCTCCACTTTACTCCTTTAGGGGGAAAGTTTTCTAAAATACTTTCTTAGCTGACGTCTTCTATTTTTCTGCGTAATCAAAAACATTATTACCAACTGTCAAATTTACCGTACCATACTATATTAACTTCAAAAACAACATTTTTTATATAAAAACGTTCACCCTCTATAACAATTTTCTTCTGAATCCAGAAATAACAAAGTTCCACACAAACTTTTACCCCCCAACCTTCTACCCTTTTAGGGGGAGGAAAGTTTCCTAAAATCCTTTCTTAGCCAAAGTCTCCTATTTTTCGGGGTAATCAAATGTCTAATTACCAACTCCCATATTTACACCTTCAAAAATGACAATTTTTCTGTACATATAACTTTCATCCCCATTCTAACCTTCCCAACAGATGTTATCTAAAAGATATTAAAACCATCATTTTTAATCATAATCAAAAGCCCAAATACCAATTTTTAAACTTCTACGTCCAGAAATAATAAAGTTCAATACAAACTTTCTCCCCCTTTAGGGGGTGAGTTTCCAAAAATTATTTCCCAGTCTATGTTTATCAGGGATAATGTAGAATTCTAATGGTAAAAGAATTTTTCAAGTCTGTCCTAACCAGAACTAACCAAACAAACAATCAAATCTTTCCCCAGGATTCTGTAAAAATATAAGGAAAGAGAAAGTCAAAATAGGGATCACATGTCCTTGTTGCCCTTAACGGTAACTTATAGGTTTGTCACTGTTTCGAAAGAGATAGAAAATAGAAATGTCAAAAATTTTGCTTACAGAATCAGGCCCCATGTTTCACATTTTAGATTAAAAAAAATTGAAAATCCTAGAGCCTCCACCACTGCCACAACCTGTCTTTTTTCCGAAAATTGCTCGGTGTGTTTTTGTGATTACTTTTGTATAATTTATAAAACTTTATGTAATTTTTTTGTTATATCCTAGCTACCCCAACGCCCCTCCAAATAGCAATTTAACTGGGCTGCTTACTATAAAACTTTTTCTTTTTTTTAATAAACGTAATTTATTTATTTTTTTGTTGATAAGATAGGGATGCGGTGTATAATGCAAAACGATAATTGTTTTGCGGCATTGTATAAACAAAAAGTCGGTTATTTTTATCACTACACCTTGCAAAATATAACAGTTTACTCAGAACATACATGTATATTTTGGAAAGTAATTATGAAATAGTTATAAAATCGCAGTGAATCTGGAAACTGAAAATCTAAGTCTTTTTTTCTATACAAAACGGAAGCAATTAGTACAGAACTGAGAATGTGAATGGTTATTCAATAGGTTAGGTCATTCTATAAGAAATGGCGCAATAGGTTCGTCATTTTGTTTTTCGAAATTTGTGTTACAGTGATAGAAAGTCCAATAATATAATCAATTAATTTGGAATATGATAAAAAAAATTAAGTATTAGCAAAATAATTCAATTATAGTAAATAAGCGTGGGGTGCTTAATATTAAATGTTACAATAATTTTATTGGAAGCTATTTACAAAATTAGAGATATTATGAAAATATAGTAAATTGCACCCCACGCTTTTTACTATAATTAAATTATTTTGTTAATAGTCCATTCGCGCCGCGAAAATTGGATCTAATTTGGGGTTTGGGGCATAATGTTTTTCTCAAAAACGGTATAAGTTATTTTATATAATTTTCAAAAACTATATGAAAGCCAACATTTAAATCTAGGCTTCTGTTGTTATAGTTTTTAAAATTTTGATTTAGTTTTTAATATTTCCTTGAGTGAATGTCACCCTAAAATCTATATACTATTTTCTCTTAACTCGACTCATATTTCAAAAATCCGTTACAGCTAAGGCATAGATTATTTTCTAACCTGTTAAATGGTGTATAATTTATGTCATTTAAAAAAAAAAAAATAGTTACCGAAAAATGTTATCTCCTGTAGGCTTGCAATCGGAAACAACATCGCATCGATACAGCGAATGTGGAAAAACCTAAATAAAATATAATATTTTTAATGCGGCTATACGAAAATTATGGTACTGGGAGTTTTTTAGTCTCCGCCCACCGTCTCCGTGTCCTTTCGACCGACCCCTAAGGTGTAGCGTAAATGCACTCTTAATAACTTAATTTTTATTTTAATCCTATTCCAAATCAATTAGTCACAATTGATTATTGGACTTTCAATCACTGCAACACAAACTATTTATACTTAAAAATGATTTTCTACTTTTTATTTTGGTTTGCTATAAAAGCGTGTTTTTTTAGTTTTTTTAAACTATAATTTATTTTTTACTGTTCTAACTAAAAGTGAATAATTCTTCTACACTTTTAACAAACGTTTATGAATTTAATTTGGTGCTATACCTTCCAGAAATAAGAATTTTATCACTCCTTCATTGTTAAAAATGTAATTTCTCCCATATACATTACAAACTCTAAATAAAAACTCGTTGAGGCTGACTCATAGGGCTGAAAACTAGATCAGGTTAACCCTCTGGGGAAGAATTTCAAATGATAAATGACACACTGCCACCAGCTCTCACACAATGCACCTCGTATTACTGACTTGTCGACGCTCGTGTGTGTCCTATTTTTTGCAAGGATAAAAAGAACTTTGGAAAAAGGATTTACTGTCGTCCTTACTGAAATAATTTTGATCTATGGATGTCTTGTTTTTTTAACTTTTATTTTACTTTAGGGATTTTGATGACGTTTATACTAATTATACTGTTCTGGATAAAACTTGTCCCGCCAAACTAATGTATTATTTTAATAATTTCTACCAATCTAATCCTTACACTGACCAATAAATTATCGTGTCATAAAAAAAATCGAGCGAACATAAACAACAAATTTTGCCCTTTTCTGTAAATTTACCGAGTGGCGTCTGTTTATTGACTCTTCAAAGACAAGTCTTTTATTGTTTATTGGAAACAAACAACCATCTGTTTCCGTAGGTCATGCTGTATATGGGCATTTCTCTGTAAACTGGGCAACTTTAAGCGTATTTTTGTTCCGACAAACAGTCCCCTAGTTAGTTTTTTCATAGAATAATAATTGTATTTAATTATTATCATTGAGCAAACTTAAAAAGCATACGAAGTACTACGTGGAAATAAAGATTAATTGTATTAAATGTTATTGAGGTAGTTTTAAATAAGAGCCAGGGACTGTGCGTAAAATTGGGGACAAAATAAACATTAGTATTTTTAGATACATTATTTAATTAAAAAATGGATTCCTCTGATATTGTCAGTAAAAAGTTCATTAGATTTCAAATATTATAAGTATGATTTTTTTTAAACTGTTTATGAGATAAACACCTTTTTTACCAGGGGACTGTTTTTGGGGACACGCAGGGGACTGTTCTTTAAGCATTATAAAAATGTTTTTGATGTAATAAACTTTATTTTATTGGATATTGTACGATGAAACGCGGTAAATTAGGTGATTATCTTATTTTAAGTTAAGTACAAATTATAAAATGAACTATATTTTTCATATTATATCGACCTGGGACAGTGAGTTACCCAGTTTACAGAGAAATACTCATATATAAAAGAAAGGTACGAAAACAGAGGTATATTACTTTAAAGCATAAAATACTTACAGGACTACAAAGTGTCACACCAAAAATTAAAAAAAACCCTCACACTATGGCTACTAACGTAGATTTGGTGTAAACATGCGCCATTTTAATAATTAACACAAACAAAAACTAAATAACTAAGCAAAAAACTAACTTTTAACATAATCAAAACTAAATAAGGTAAACATATAATTCCAAAACAAAAAATATTTCAAACATGAACAAGCAACGCAAATTAATTGTTTAAATGCCAGACAATTCCTAATAGCACATTGGCTGTATGTCGGGGTGCCTATTGAACATTTCCACTTTAAATTTAACAGACTGTCAAGGCTCACGTGCTACAGTCGTCCAGAAATTATTAATTTAAAAAAATATTTTATAGAAATTTGTTTTTTTTTATTTTGTTACGGAACAATAAAAAAGTACTCAGTTTTTATTACCGACACTATAGGACTTACCCTAAAATGGCACAGCAATTATATGAGCGTTTAGTTGCTAATAGTCTGATCAACATGTACCTTTTTGGATAAAATTTTTGGATATTCTCCGAAAATTACGATCAAGGTGTCATTCCATTCGGAATATTATGTACATAGTCCCAAAAGGGGCCGATGAAAATTGCGGAAGTGATAAATAATTTTAAAAAAAAGTTTAGGGGTTTGTTTTTTTTTGAAGATCTCGAAAACTATTAAAGATATTCAAAAATTTAAAAAAAAAATTTGAAAAGAGGAGAAAATTTTATAAAAAAAAGTCCTACCTCTCGGAACTGTATCTTTAATATTTATAATTTTTACAGAGCCCTGAAAATAGCGCTGAAAGCGGGTAGTCTGGCTTCCGGGCGTGTTGTTACCGTGTCCGAGTGACGAATCGAATGTTTAGGATATTCCTTCCTCTTTTCAGATCTCATTTCAAATTTTAAATATCTTTAAATCTTTTCGAGATATTCAAAAAAACCAAACATCTACTTTTTTTTTAATTGTTTATAACTTTTGCAATTTTCATCGACCCCTTTTGGGACTTTTCTTTAAACTTTCTACATAATATTCCGAATCGAATGACACGTTGACCGTAATTTTCGGAAAATATAGAAAAATTTCATCCAAAAAAGTACATGTTGACCAGACTATAAGTAAATTTAATTGGGATAAAATAAAATAATAATTAGTCAATGAACTTGCGCATTCGCCAGAAATAGAAAAACGGATTTTTCGCCAAAACCGAATATTCGGCCACCATTTCAGCTTTCGCCAAAACCGAAACTTATTTAAACGTTAAATTGATCCAATTTTATCGTCAAATCCCAAATTTCGCAAAAACCTTAACTGTCTATGGTTTAATCGGATTGCAAACTACCAAAATATCCCCTTAATGTGCAGTTTTTATAATTTTTTCTTTGCTTGTCTTCTAAAAACTTTATACTCGTACATACCAAATTTTAAGTTTCTACTTCCTCGGAAAATGCCGTATAATTTTGATGAGTCAGTGAGTAACTCAGTCAGTCAGTGGGAAAATAGGCGATTTTAAAGAACGAATATCTTAAATATCACTTGACATTACTTTCTCAGTTTTTTCACAAGCTCTATTAGATGCTAATGTAAATTTACACACCAAATCTCATACCTGGATGTGAAATGACAACGAAGTTATAATAGGGAGGAAAATATGCTGAAAACTTTCGTGTAATATACACACTACGTGCATTAGGCCGAACCTTGGCCTGGCGCACTGCTGTACGCCTAGATGGTAGCAAAGATAATACTACTACGGATAGATGGTTCATTTAAATGGGGCGCTCTGAATCAGTTCGGAGATATCAATGCTTCCGTAAATGCGAATAAAATTAACTCGGTAACCCCTGCCCCAGCGAAACGAGGTACGAAACCATGTGCGACATTGCCAATGTCTGTCGCTTGACATTATTCGGAATACGAAGTACGAAAGCGGCGGCTAAACGGGTTGTGTATTTTCTAGTCGCGTTTCATCACGCCGCCTGCCGGCAACACTGTTAACTTTCGTTCAAGGATAGCGCGAAAATCTCTCGATGGACATAGGCTCGCGTTAGCCAAAGTCCATTAGGGGTATCAAAAATATAGCATTAAATGGTTTATCTTATCCGTAGTAGTATTATCTTTGATGGTAGTTAGTTATTTGCATATATAAACAGGCGAAAATAAAGGTGCAATATACGTGCAAAAAGTAAATGAACCTATTCTCCACTGCTTGATAAAGCAATAAACTAAACATGTATGTATTATATGCACTTTAAATCGGTTGTTCCAATTTCTTAAGAGGATTTTAAGTTCTAATACTACTTGTAAACCGATCTTAGAAACCATACGTAGTGTAAATAAAAGCGTCTTAAATCAGTGTACTTCAAATGGGAAGTCCTAGAAAGCTTTAACAACACATGTCAAGATGATCTAATTTTGTGACGTTACAAAACTTTTTGTAGTTACTAAATTAAACTTACAAAGGAAAAAATGTAATTTGTTTCACATATGGTTCCTTTAGCCTCTTTGAAAACTCATTTGAATTTGATAAATAGAATAACAGAACGCAATATGTGCACCTTAAATAATAATTTGTTTGGAGATGCAGGTGCGATTTTTTTCTGGTTTAAAGGAACTTTTTTCCATTTTTTAATTTCCTGTTATTTGCGTTTTGGTTATGACATATGAATTGGATGGTTTAATACAATTGTATTTCTTTAGCTTCCTTGACATTTTTGTGTTTAAGATTATAATAAAAGAGCTGTTTAAAAATATATATATTCTTGTGTTCATGTGATGTAAAATTTAAAAACATATTTTTGGATCATATTGCTTATTTTTCTTATAGTCGGGTTTTACTAGTTTTTGCCAAAAACAACCAATGTTTACTAAAAATATACTGTAAATTTTGACATTAATCGACTTTGAGCGTTTTGTATGATTTTTTTTAAGAATTATTGCGGATTCTATTAGGACTGATCATAAGCAAACAAAGATTAGGAACTATTGGTTTTCTTCATATTTTAATTTAAATTCATAATTTTTACTTTTCGGTTATTCAATCATATATCGACTGTTTACCACCAATACTTTCTATCTGCAGAACCTAAAGTTATGTTCAGGAGATAAAAATTATACTTTAGAAACCTCTAGAAATGTACTGCTTAATGAAAACACGAAATTGTTAAATATAATATATTTAAAAATTTCCATCAGATCTGCAAAATTCAAGATAACGGGTCCAATTTGGCCGACCAAATATCAAAGACTATTTCGATTTACGCCACATTAGATTTAGAGAATTTGGTCCCTTTACCTTCCAAAAAGCTTTGATAGTCCGGTCAAATTAGACCAAAAAATAAAAGTGAAGGTGTATAAATTTACATCAAGCTGAAAGTGAGTAAAATCGTTCAAAACATAATTAAAAAACATTTCAAAATTCCCCATCGTTCCGGTACGTGGAAAAAAATTGACTCGAGGTCAAAGGTCGAAAAATGGTTTTTCGCAATTTTTTTCAAAACGGTCAGTTTTATCGTAAAATTACCTCAAACAAAAATTGTAGATCATAAAATTTCTATAAAAAAGGTACAAATATTTTTTTCCTAAAAGCCACCGTTCCTGAGATATAATGATTCAAAAAGTTGTAAGCGTCATTGTATGCACACGTTTCACGTCACCTCTGAGGTAGTGAATTTAGCGCGTTTTTATAACGTGGTTTCCCCAGTAGGCCTATTTCACAGGGCTGTTGTGATTCTGTTTAATTGAAGCTATTGCATAATAACAGATATTCGCAAGGTTGGAATTGATAAAAGCGATGGAAATTAAAAAGCAGTAGAAAAATTTATTCGTCCGATTTATAATCTTCAATTACTTCTTCTTGTTTGTTCTTCTTCTTCTTGATCTCCTTCTTCTTTTTTATCCTGAGTGTAAGTAAATTGTCAATACTTATCGCATGTATTTCGTCATCAAACGATCTCTGCTGTTGGATCAACATTAGAACACAACCGGCCCTGACATCGTGCATGCCAAGAACAACAGTCCAACTTTCAACCAATTTAGCACTGATTTACAGTTAAATTATGTTTGCTTTTCCGCAGTGGGAGAAAGTCTGAATTGGTTCTAATGTATTATCGACTAACATCCAACCCCAATCTTTTAGGTCTAGCTGATAATTAAGCTACACTTGAACTTGGTTATATACCCAAAAAAGATGTTGATGAGCAGCAACTGAGGTTGGAGGAAGACAAGCTAATTGCACTTGTTTTTATTTGACTGTTTTTAACAAAACATGCATATTAGTACTTATCTAAGCAGGTAGGTACAAAGAAGAAAGCGAATTTCGTTGGTGATAACTTTTTGTGGAGTTGAATAACTTTTTTTAAAAACTTCAACATATTGAACTAAATCTTGTTTTTCAAACATTTTAAAGACTGTTGTTTTACCCTTCCTGTAAAATGCAGATGTCGTATCACAGCCAGTTATTGCGTGTAAAAATGGTACATGATTTTGACACTCTGCGAAAGTCGATAAACTTTTTGATGAATATATTTTCGATTGATTTTAAGCCTTTCTTGGTTTTAAGAAGAAAATAATTTTCAGTTGGAGTTCGAGCAGTGAGTAATCCGACTGGGTTTCATTTTACCTGTTTTTCTCATAGTTATACTTATTTATGTATATTTTATATTTTAAATGTAAGTTACAATCACCGATAGAAAAATAGTTTTACTTATATTACAGCTACAGAGTATATACGTGACGTACTCATGCATACACTGACGCTTACTACTTTTTGAATCGTTATATCCCAGGAACGCTGGCTTTTAGAAAAAAAATATTACGTCACGGTCTCATATGGCAAACCCGTATAAAACCGTGACGTATCGGTGTTATTCTAACAGCGTTCGATCCCTACCTTATATGATCTACAATTTTTGTTTGAGGTAATTTTACGATAAAACTAACCGTTTTGAAGAAAATCGCGAAAAACCCTTTTTTTACCTTTGACCTTGAGTCAATTTTTTTTCCACATACCGGAACAATGGGGAATTTTAAAATGTTATTTTTAATTATGTTTTGAACAATTTTACTAACTTTCATGTAAATGTATGTTCCTTTAAATGTCTAGATTGGCCGGAGTATAACGGTTAAGGCCAGTGAATTCGCTCTTCTTCGGTCATTTCAGATTCGTAACCACCGACCCCCAAAACGCTGATGTACAAAACGTTGTTATTTTTTATGATTCTGCTTCTAGTCGCCCTACCAACTTCTTTACAGCTCTTTCTTCAATATTCCTTAAAAAAAATGCGGCAAATTGTTGGTTGTTAAAACAAATAAGTCTGTGAATGTGAAATAAGCCCGAATGCAGTTCCGTTACTTTACATCGTGGAATAAATTGTCTCATTAAAATAAAAATACTGAAAGATATGCTTCGGGCTGGAATTTTGCGTGATAAACTTATTGTTGAAACTATAAACTACAACATTGGTTCTATTGTATAAACCATTTATTATACAATAAACAATGCTAATAAAACAGCATGTTTCATTTTATGCATTTTTTAGGATCAATCTCTGGGAATTTTTGATATCAGTGAAACAACTATTTGCACTAATAGGGAATTAAAGTATGTAGACGTTATATAGTGCATACAAAATTTTTATTGAGTTTTATTAATTTAAAAATGTCAAAAATTTACAAGAGCACATATAAATAATTAGGTTTTTATTTTTTTTTAAATGTTAAGTTTTTTTCCCACACTTTTATGGGGTATATTAAATGTCAATAAACATATCTTTTGCCTTAAGTTTTTTTTTAATACTTATGACAGCTCACGAAGACTTAAGCCTAAGTACTAGGTACCCTGCGTACGCTGTCCAAGCACCGAAATATGCAGATATTACATTTCTCGGCACCTTTTAGACAACGCGGTAGTGCCACCACGTACTCTATTCTTCTCTGAACTACCCCCATTAACTCCTGACTCATCCAGACGGGACCTACTGCATAACGTGGATTCCAAACCAGACCTAACGGCACACGGTGTTCACTGACGGTCTATTATCCAATTATTAAACGTGTCCGGTGTCGCTCAACTTCTCTTTTGATGCGGCAAAGGCTTTTGGCATATATATGTCCCTTTGGCTCCGGGAATCGAACCCGGTTCGCTCGCGTGTTAGGCAGGACCACTGACCACCATACCACCGAGCGATATGCTATTTGTTCTATAGGTAACACATTTATTGATCAAATTGGAATGTGTACTCGAGTAAAAGTATTTACCTTAACTCCGAGGAAGAAAAATAAAAAATTTTCATTGGAAAACTCACTCCAAGGTAAAAAAAATTATAAATTTTTTAGCTTGGGCACGTAAGACACAAGAACCGATTCTTCCCTTATTTTTCTTACTTTGTTTGTCTTTATCCAGTTTTAAAAAACATAATATCCTTTTTTGCATCGTTTTTGAGATTATGCATAACCATACTTGCCGTTCCAAAATGTTTTTTGAAACCTCATCTTCACCATCAGAGCAAATTTCTTCAAAATGTTAACTTTCTAAGAGGTCATAATTTCGCATTAATAGGTAGTACATAAAATATTCAAGGGATATTTGGGTTTTTTTCTATTAACAACATCTGTTTTTTACAATTATTGGTTAAAAAGGTTCGAGTTATTATCCTCTAGTTGGTCCTTTAGAATCTACTGCGTGCTTTGAATTTAATTATTTACCAAGGATTCCAAAGGGACAGTATTTTACCTTTATTAGCTAAACATAAGATCTTATATTTTTCATTGAAGGTGTCACTTTATTCTATCAAATGTGGAGCATAAGCAAATTCTTTTTTATTTTTAAGAAATCTACTTCTATGCTCTCAAATACTTTGTTTAACACTCCTTACTGTTTGACCTATATACACTTTGGGACATGTACCACAATTCAATTTGTGTACTCCCCCTTTTCCCTTTACTTGTTTTATTTTTGTTATTTTTAAAATGTTTTCCCCAATCATTATCAATAATGATTGGTACGCTATTTTTATGTTCTTTTTCATTAAACTCCGGCTACTTTTTTCGTTGGTCTGCCAGTAAGTAAGAGATTTAAATTTATTCTTGTTCTTTTTATTACCAAAGGATAAATTTAAAGTATGGCTTTTTTGTTAAATTTTTGTTTTGAATTGTCATCTATTAATGAACTTTTGTAGTGTAAATCAGAACAATTAAAACCAGTGCTTTGAACCGTTGGTTATACTGTAAACTCTACTTTTATCTGACTTAATTTCAAGTAGGTAGAAAGCTAACCGGTTCTAATTAAAATGATTACAACCGTTCGCAAGTGGCAAAAAAATACCTTTTGTGAATTTGTGAAAATTTTAAAAAACCCAGATGTACAATTTTTTCGCGAATACAACACTTCTTGGAAGAGAAGTAAAAAAGTTTTAGAAAGTAATAATTGGAAAAGTTGCAATCTATAAAAAGTTTTTTTTAAGACCAACCATTTTCAAAATATCTAAGTAAACAAATTTTTCAAGATTGCCCCTGAAATGTCCTTCCGCCCACCCATCCCAACCTGGATTACATCCGAGAAAATCGAGCCTATCCGAAAAAATCGTGCTAAATTAAAGGACATTTTGCGACCTGCCGACCTAAAAAGGTCTTGGGAAAACTACGCTAAAGGCCGTTTAAACATACAGGGTCATCTAGTGGGGACTGAATAGGTGAAATAGCCATTTTTTGTATTTTTACTTGTAGAATACTAAAAAATGCTTAAGAAAATATGATTTAAATTAAAACAAAAGAGATACAACATCAAATTAATATTTTTTTAATGGAAGGTTTTATTTATCAGTTCGCCTCTGAAGGGCGCCTCTTTTTTTTTCGAATCGTTTTAATAAAAAGAATTTCGTATACATTTTAGTAATAAAAAATTAATTTATTTCCTATGAAAACTTGCTATTTAAATTAGAAAATAAAAGATATTTACAAAATAATTTAAATAATTTTGACGTGCAATATAGCCACTTAACCAACGAACTCAAGGACTAGAATTAACGCAACGCCAGTTTGTAGGCAGGGTGTTTGGTATAGTGATCTGTTTGTTTTGTTTTAAAAAACGTAAACAAATTGCCAGATCTCAAAATCCAAAATCAGGAAATTACCTTGAAAATGTAATAAAATTATTCAAAAATATTGGTTTTTGTGTTAATATAGGCAACATTAAATATAAACATTTATTAATATGACAGTTCCAAGCACCGGCAACAAGGTTATTTTGGACAACTGCTGCATTCGTTTAATAAAAAATGATAGTAAATCAGGTGTTGTACGGCATTTCGATGTCATTTTATCTCTTTCTAGTAGGTTGTATTCAATAACACGTTTTGCAAACTGACTTGATCAACAGCAACTGAATTGAGCATCTAAAGTAAATGTCATATCTGTCTGTCACTACAGATAATAAACAAAAATAGTTTTCCGGCTTTAATAGTATATTACATACCGAGAGTGGTAAGAAGCCCATTACACACGATTTCGAAAATTACGGTACGAGCGTGAGCGAGTACCGTAATTCGAAAGAGTGTGTAATGGGCTTACCACTCGAGTTGTGTACTATAGTTTTTCTACGACTTTATGTTTAGTTTTTTTATAAATAAAAGCAGAAGATTATGTAAACTTTAAGTAAAAATACAAATAATAATACAAACATTTGCGTTGTCAAGGCGATGCTATTTGTTTCATAGCCAGCTTTACGTTAAATCTATTGAAAGTTTTCAAGATTTTGGGGGCTCGCGGCTAATGCGATTGTGGAACTGTTACGTAATATATATATATATATATATATATATATATATATATATATATATATATATATATATATATATATATATATATATATATATATATATATATATATATATATATATATATATATATATATATATATATATATATATATATATATATATATATATATATATATATATATACAGGGTGTTACTTAATGGTATGTCATAATTTGAAGGAGGCATTCCTGGATCGATTTTAAGTCGAAAAGTTCATATCAACGTGGGCCCTAAAATGCTTAGTTATTAAGATACAGGGTGTTAAAGTTTTAATTTTGCTGTCGTTTTTTCTTAATTATTCTTTAACCAAATGACCTAACAGTACAAAATTTGGGATTTGGGGGTTTTCTGAGGCGAGAAATTTAAATTCGTCCACGCTTTTGATGTTGCTAGTAGAGGGCGCCAGCTACGGCCTACCTCACTTGTTTTAGATGTCGTAACTTTTTTTAAACTTAGAATATTGACCTGTTTATTAAAGAATAAGTTACTATAAATCCATCTGTATCAAAAAAAGTATACTTTATTTAAGTCTCTAGGAGCAGCGGTTCTCGAGATAAACACACTTTAAAGGATCCCACAATTTTTTTATGGAAACTGAATTTTGACCAATTGCTTTCAAACTTTGCATAGTGATAATTCTTAACACGAAGATCAAAGGTCTTTCAGGGCACAAAAGCCGAAAACGCCTCCAACCCCCCTAAAATCATCCTCAAAGGTCCCCAATTCCCCAGTGACTTTTGAGGGTGATTTTGGGAGTTAGGCGTTTTCGTTTTGCCCTAAAGACGATCCCGTGTTAGAACTCACTATCAAAGTTTGATTGGCCAAAATTCATTTTCCATAAAAATTGTAGGATCCTTAAAGTGTGTTTATCTCGAGACAGCTACTCTGACCTTAAATAAAGTATACATTTTGATGCGGATGGGTTTATAGTAACTTATTTTACATAAACAGGTCAATATTCTAAGCTTAAAAAAGTTACGACATCTAAAACAAAGTGAGAAAACCGTAGCTGGCGCCCCTTAGTAGCACATCAAAAGCGTGGACGAATTAAATTTCTCGAAACCCCAGTCCCAAATTTTTACCTAGATCATTTGGTTAAAATAATTAGAAAAAAATAAAACAGCACCCTGCTTAATAACTACATTTTAGGGCCCGTTATACTTTTTCGACTTTAAAATTATGACATACCATAAGTAACACCCTATATATATATATATATATATATATATATATATATATATATATATATATATATATATATATATATATATATATATATATATATATATATATATATATATATATATATATATATATATATATATATATATATATATATATATATATATATATATATATATATATATATATATATATATATATATATATATTACGTAATTGGCCTTACGCACAGTTTGGCTTCTTACAGTATAGTGTTTGTAATTAGAGATTTACTGATAAAGTAGACGGTGTGTAATTAGGTTCTTACTAATATAGGAGTAGAAAAAAATAGTTTTTTAACAGCAAAGAATTATCGATTTGAAAAAATGTAATTTATGGTGCAATGCCATAAACATTGAAAAAGTTATTATTTCCGGAGTTATGTTATTCAGTGTCTTTAATCAATGTTGCCGGTGCAGTGTGTTTACAAGAACTATCCCTCGCCTTACCCCCTGAATATATTAATGCTAAACAAGGTTTGTTTACTTTATTTCTATCCAAGAATTCGTTGCACTTGACTTTGACGGAATATTGTTTTGGCATTTCAGATATTTATTGTTACCTTTTTCTACTTTTTAATTTAAGTAGCAAATTTCCTATATTTATTAAATTACCACAGTTGTTACTAATAATAAATCCGAAATTCTTTTAAGGTGCTTTAAAAATGAAATCAATAAATAGGGTTTCTCATTTAGAAAATGTGGTAATTGTTTAGATGTGTGGCTTTACTTTTTTGGGATGTACAATCAACATGATAATTTTTTTTTTAGGTGTCAAATATTTTTTTTCTGAAAGTTCATAAAAAATAGAATATTTTATTTTTTTTATATAAAATGTCACTTTCGATTATTATTATTTTTTTAATATTTAAAAAATTCAAAAATTGATATTTTACATTTTTTTGCGAAATTATTTGTCTTTATATGTAAAATATAAAACAAATCACTAGAAACTTGTAAACTTAAATGGATGCATTTTATTGACAAAAAACTTGAAAAATACCCATATTTGTATTTTCAAAATAAAAATTGAAACCGAACAAAAAATTGTTTTTTCGCCGTAAAAAAGAATAAAATGAAAAAAAAGTCAATATTTTTTAAATATTTAAAATAAAAACTGCTATTAGTATACTCCTAATTATAATATGTGTATGTGAAAAAATTATTGTCTAAGTCTAAGCAGTTTTTCCATCAGACGGTTTTTTTAAACTAACCATACAGTGTCATCAGTTTCCTAAATATGAGTTTTGTTACATTCATTTTGACATAAACGATTCATTTTTTAATATTAGGAAAGTCACGTATGATCCTGTTCATCTTGTTGGATGACCCCACAAATGGATTTTTTAGTAAATTTTTATTTTTCAATTGCTCTAAAATATCATTGCCCTATTAATAGCTATAATTACCTATGATTCATTGTTTTTGTATTTTCCTCGCTATGAGGAGGTAGGTAATTGCAAAAAATTACGGCTTAATTTTTTTGTAGATCTTTTCGTTGAGAGGTCCCTCGTTTACCCAATGTCCGTCTATTTGTTTCTCTGTTGGCGCCATAAATACCGAACAAAAGGAGAAAATAATTTTAATATTGTTTAAATGTAATACTTACGGGTCCCCTTTCCTTAAGCAATTTAAGGGAAGGAGTGAAAGTTGATATTTTATGAGGTATTTAATTTAATTATTTTTAATTTTCTTTTTTTGCAATGAAAAATTGGTAACTTCATAAATTGTTTAGTGCTCTAATCTGTGAGGGTTGTTAAAAGGGGCCTTAAATAAAAAATCAAATATTATTTACTTGTGCGTTACTTTTAAAGTTAACGGCCGAGTGATGATCGCGTTGTTAAATTTAGCGATGGACTTAGCAATTGTTAAAAGTTAACAACGGTTAAGAATGTTTAACAAAACGTCATTGTCAGTGTTATTCAATAATTTTAGTAGGCAACCTGTCAAAATCTGACATTTTGTTAAACATTCTAAACCGTTGTTAACTTTTTATTGCCAAATTTAACAACGCGATCACACTCGGCCGTTTGGGTGCTAAATAATTTAAAAATCGTATTAATTTTTAAATATATTCCGTTTGTATTTAAAATAAAGAAGAAGTTAATGTGGGGTTTTAATAATTTATTCTCTCATTTTTAATAATGTTTGTTATAATGGGATGTCATTTAGGGCAATAAATCGATTTTAAACCAAGAAAAAACAAAAATTATACAAATCTACACGATATTATCTATCATTATGCAAAAAGTCGACACTATAACTCAAACATTAAGGGAGTTATGGATTTTTTAAAAAAAATCTTTTGTCTAAAAGTTTACTCTCGGTTTTTTCGGTTCGGACGATGAAAAAAACTTTTATAAAGATAATTTATTTATGTTTATGTTTTTTATATTACCCAAATTTTCTAAACCGCGTTGTAGACTTGAATTTCAAATGCACCGTAGAGTTTGATTAAAACAGTCCTACTTATTCTACTTGCTTGGTATCTATGCAACAATTCTCTAATTTAAGTTGATACAAAAAGTAACTATTGTTTATTTATTAATAGAATAATGAGGTTTTCTGATGGTTAGAATGACATCTGTGCAAATAAACATTGATGCGAAATTTATTATAAATGCATGAACAGTTTACGATTGTATTTAAAACGGTATTGCATTTAAGAAAATAATTAAAAAATGTTAAATATGGAAGTTTTACTGTTTTGCGTAAATAGTTAAAAATTATTTAAAAACAAAATAAATGATAATTGAAAAAATTGCCAATGGACATCAAGTCTGTTTTTTTTTTAATTATCATCCTGTATATTCTAACAGTTATTTCTTGCTGATTTCAGAAAGATATTTTAAATCTGCAGGTCGGCGCAGTTAAGCAAATTATGTTTTTTATTAAATAAATCCAATGCAGTCAATAACTGATTGACGTATTTACAAAAAAATTACAAATTTTGAAAAAATTCATGTGAGATTAGGGAGGGGGAGTCGAGCCAAATTTCACATCTCACCAAGGGGGAGGGGGATCGAAAAATTACCAAAATCGCCTCACGTAATTAATGAATGCGCCCTAATACCTTTTTTGTTTTACTACTTAGAATCAGAAATTTTAGCACGTTATGACTTTTCGTGTTTGTTTTTAGACTAAAAATTTAATGGGTTCATGAGGAGGAATCCAAATATACATTTTAAACATTTAAATAAACAGTAAACGAATCTTACTACACCTTTCAATTTTACGGCAGATTTATATTCTGTAGCCTAAATTAATATGGTATATACAATTTTATTTTTTAGAATAAACAATCCCTGTCGAAGCTCTTTGCTGAGGTATATTTTCTTGGCTAATAAACAATTTAAATCAGTGCTAATAATCGTCAAGGAGGGATGTTAAATAGCTAAATATAATATGTCCTTTGTTTTAGATAATTGAAACAAATTCATAGGCAAAATACTAGAGAGTTACTTTTTACGAAACTTGGTCTTTTGCTCTTAGGAAACTGTATATGTATATAACATGTATTTCCTTTTTGTCAGAACCCCTAAATCTTTTAATAGCCATATTAATAAAATGTCTTTTACTTTACTTTAGACCCTCAATAGGTACACTGTTACTGTTAGTCTTCGTGTTCTTCGTGTTAGTCTTCTTCCTTAGGTTAAAAAATCAGACCTTTCTTTTTTTTATCGACGTATACCAGCCATAGTAGATGCCATTGGTTTAACACCCATCAATTCCAGAAGTACCCCTGTAGTTAGTATTGCTAAAAACTATATATATATATTTTTGTATTATATGATCTCTTTTCCTCTACCACGATAGTTCAATGTAATGTAATTTTGGGTCAGCTGATTTTTTAATATGTTGTCCTCCTTCCTTTTTCGGGTAACCCTGGACAATCTGGCTGGCGGTAGCGGTTGCGTTTATTAGTGCGCATCCTACCTGTACATGTAATAATCCAAGATTTTGAGAACATTTTAAAAAGCCTAAATTTCAATTTCTTGTCTTTAAATAGGTTAACCAAACATATTTTTTTATTTCCAGACACTTTTATCATTGCAAATTATATGTCAGACACGATTTTTTTTAATACAAATTTTAAACCATTTAAGTGCCTATGTCTGTAATTTTAATATTATGTTATTTGAGTATACAAAAACCTAAAATTAATTTTCCAAACGTTAATTCGATTGCTAAACCTTGAATAAAACGGCAAACCTAAGGTAATTGTTTCACGAGATGCACTTTCTTAGGATTTTTTAAATTTTTATACCGATTATTATTTAAATACTGCATTGATTGGTGCAGTATGAAATTTATAAACAATACAGTTCCGGAGATATTTAAATGCAAAGATAGCGTTTTTGAGGCTCTTATACATTGTACTATACGGGATGACGAAGATATTACTTACATATATAATTTTAACTCTTAAACTTAATTTACGATGTTTATGAAAAACTAAAGTAATATTTAAAAATAACTTATTATTTTTTTAAACTTAGTCTCAGTGATTTTTATAATACAGTTTTTGAAATATTAATTAATAAATAATGACAAATTGATCCCATTGAACTCGTGAAAAAATACACTAAAAACAATCTGTCAACAACGCATGTATTTAACCCACGAATAAGAGAACTGTAAGATTACTTATAAAATTTATTTATTTTTCGTAAATATTATATATATATATATATATATATATATATATATATATGATATATATATATATAGTATATATATATATATATATATATATAAAACCTGGTCAGAACTGTAAAAGTAAAGTGCAATATTATTAGTGAATAAACAATTTTAAAGCTTAGAAAGTAAGTATAAAAAGTTTGTTTTTAATAAAAAAAAAGTACTGGAGTTTTTTGTAGATTTAAAGTCGGGACCTTCGATACTCGTTTAGCCATCGAAGCATCGTACTTAAGTAACCAAAGAAATCATATTAATTTGCAGGCTATTTATGTATCATAACTAATAAGTTTTTCGTTCTTATTCAAGGTTTAGCAATCGAATTAACGTTTGGCAAATTAATTTTAGTTTTTTGTATACTCAAATAACATAATATTAAAATAACAGACTTACTTAAATAGGTTGAAATGTTTATTAAAAAAAAAATTGCGTCTGGCATATAATTAGCAATAATAAACGTATCTGGCAATAAAAAAAATATGTTTGGTAAACGTATCTAAAGACAGGAAATTGATTTTTTTTTTAATATTTTCAAAATCTTGGATTATTACCTGTACAGGTAGGATGCGCACTAATAAACGCAACCGCTGCTGCCAGCCAGATTGCCCAGGAAGAACATATCAGGACAACATATCAAAAAATCAGCCGACCTAAAACTCTTGTTTTCTCGACGTTGCTAACTCCTGGACCATAATGGTAGTTTTGATACCCAACTTGGACAACACCCGCAGAACAAAGCGTCTATCCGTTCAACAGGATCTTCTGAAGTAATAAAAGTTTTGCCTGATTATTGCCTCAGAGGTCTCAAAAACTTGTTTGCTGTCTCAAAAAAAGTTCCATATGGAATTGACATAAACACAATATTTCAGTAAAGCATATAGCAGTTTAGAAAAAGTACTTTTGTCCTTATAACCGGTGCATCGTATTTCTCTAATAAAAATTGTAATTGCAGACTTTTATTCCATCTAGCTGTTACACCATTTTTCCGAAATCTAGCTATGCTTGAGTTTCGAGTTTATATCTGAAGATGTTCACCCTTAAAAAGTTATCATTTTGTTTGTAACGCTCAGCATCAATTATTTTATTTACGCCACAAATTTAATTATGTGTGTATACATCCATTTGCACAACTCCATAATGTGAAAACCCGCAAAAGAACAACAAAAAATTGACTGCGACAACAGCCTGAAAATAAACAAAACGTAAACTAGCGTGAAATAAGTGAAACGCGCTGAAACCAAACAGCAAAAAGGCCTGAATAAAGACGGCGGCAGTTTGGATAGTTAGTTAGTTAGAGCTCGAAAAGAATTGACAGCCCGCATGAAAGATCCAAGACAATTTTCTAAGATAAATTGTTTTACTTGATGAAAATAGCTTTGAAAATAGTTTTGGCTTGTGACTATCTTGACTTTAAAACTTAAATAAGCATTAAAATAAGAAAAAATCGACGATTAATAATAATAGACAAGTAGTAAACCAATGTTTAATTTCAATATTAATTTAAGGTCATGTGAAAGAGATATCAGCAATACCCTAAGCTTGTTTTCTTCATATGGATTAGAGACCGGCTTCTAGTCTAGAAGCCCGGATTTTCGGCGTTTTTAACGGACGATAAAAAAACAATTAATATTAGGCTATCTGTTTTTTTTTATCAATAATTTATCTATATTTTAAGATTTCACAAAAAACATCACAAAGTTACACGCTGTTAAAGTAGAGGGAAAAAAGAGCATATCCATCTTGTCACGATTCCGTCTCTTCTAGTCATTTAAAAATTTAAAAAATGGTAGATTTTTATCAGTACAAATATCATAATGGCAGGTATTTTTTAACTTTTCCGAATTTTTAAAAGTAGTAAAAATTGAAAATTTCTATTTTTTGTTGGTTTCTGTCATAAAGGGATATATTTAAAAAAAATTCATTTTAACATTCAAAAAAATCGACCAATTGAAACTTGAGATTGTGATAGATAGAACAGTACATATTATTTACATTTTTTTAATCAGCGATTCCGGCTCCATATATCGGGCCTTCTTTTACCTCAAATTAAATATTTAACGAATTTCTCTCCGAAAGACGAGCACTTCTCTTTTCTTTTAGAGCACTTGAAGCTCGAAACTCGGAATTCTAGCTTTATTGCGCCGAACAACAACTTTAGCTATGACTTTTAAAATAATTCAAATTTAAAGAAATCATTTTAGGAAAATATTCTTGAATGTCTAAACTATCAAAATATGATAAAAAAAAAATTGGTTTTTTAACTCTAGACTTAGAATACCCCCTTAACGGAGCTAATGGTGGAAAACATGATCGTTAATATGAAAATTTCCCAAATGGAAAGTAGTTTTATTTCAAGAAACCACTGTTAAAAAAAGTAATTTAGAATCAAACGGTATGCTTAAATACCAAGTCATGGCTTCCTACTCAAATTTTTATTATTTTTAATTTTTTTGTGAAAAATTACTCCTGCATGATACCTTTTTTTATGTTTATTAATATATCTCCATTTAGAGTTGTCTTTGTAACCATGGTTACGAAGGCGATACATTTTTGTTCAGTTATTATTGCTTCCGTCATTCTCTAACGAAAATAAACAGATTTTAAGTTATCCAGGGGCAAATTTTTAGGGATAAGATGGTATCCACGCTGTCTAATGTCTTACAATGTTTCCAAAACTGTTGGGAGTTCCATAGGTACAGGTGCTGGGTGTGTTGTAGCCCCTACCACTATGGCTGGATTAAGTATTCAACCGACGCGACGCCGACGGTCAGCTTTGACATCGATCGAACGCATCAATGAAATGTATGATCAACTACAGTGCGAAGCTAAAAGTCTGCTGCGAGCTCTACACTGTAGTTAAATATACAGGGTGTAAAAAGTATGATGCCCACGATTTTAATCGGCGATAATAGAGCTCAAAACATTAAAAAAAAGCCCAAAACACATGGGGCAAAAGATAATTGTTTTCGAACTATGGCTTTTCAAAGATTCAAAAATCTGGCAACACCGCAACCGCTTCATCACATCGAGTCGAACGTGAAACGTTTTTTTCGAGGTTTTTCGTATTTACACTTTTTTTAAAAATATGTTTATTTACATTTTGTAATTAAAATATAAAACAGCACTTTTTAATTTTGCTTGAAGAATAAGATTTCTCAGTTGCACACATCCGGTATTTAAAACTCTTTGATACGCCTGCACTATGGTTGTCCTAAATGGATGTAGCCGTCGTAGAAATCTTTCACGTAGCTTCTATCCAATTAATGCTGGGGTGCTTCAGGGCTCAGTACTGGCACCAACTCTGTTTCTTCTTCACATCAACGATCTTCTCTCTTCCGCAATCAATCCTCCAATCAAAACATTGTAGAGGTTTGGAAACAATTATAGCTGTGTAAAATATAGATAACATATGTGCAAATTTCCTGAGAATTTTGGACCAAATTCGGTATTTCAAAACTTTATATCTGCATTTAGAATACAAATGTCGCGATACACGTTGTGTTGTTATATAAATAAGCTACGGATTATACTTATTATTTTTTATTTTAAATGCAACGGGGGGGGGGGGGGATTCTGGCAATTTTCAAAAAATTTAACCCCATTGAGAGGAATTTCAGCTGCTAGAGTAGCATTTTGATTTGCCCCGTCGTAAATGAATAACATATCGGCAAATTTTTCTGATTTAAATACATTTTGACCTACAACGGACAAACATATTGCCACCAGTACACACAAAGCACGACTACACGTTTTGTTGTTTTTTAAATTTTTTGGGAAAAATTATTATTATTATTATTTTATTTGTAGAATGAAACATTTAAAACTTAGTTTATTTTATTAGCAAATGAATCTACTGATAAGCGATTAAATCGAAAGTTTGTAATTTTGATATCGTTTAGACAAAAATCTGTCGAGTTTTGACACATGTCATATAAACTTTTTAAGCTCCGCTATCGCCCATTAAAATCGTGAGCATCATACTTTTTACACCCCGTATATTTTTATTGATATAGCTACGTTCGGCTCATGTAGGCGCTGATCGTTGGGACGGTCAGCGCTTACATGACGACGCGTCGGTCTAGCACTAAATCCAGCCTTAGTCCGCCTGTTTCCGACATAAATTTGTAAAACTATCGTCTGCTGAGCTCCCCAAAGTTATTTCACGAAGTTTCCTAATTTCTTTTTATAAAATACACCCTTTTATTAAAACATCACTTCGATCAATTAATTATACCATTTTGACGTGTCTATCAACTAGCCAATTATTAACCAGTTAACAGGAAGTTTAATATTTTGGAAACCAACCCTTTTTTTGCTTACTTTACAGCACAGCTCGGGCAATAAATTGATAGAACAAATAATTGATTAATAGCTTTTAGTCCCTTTAATTGATTGTTGGGGGTTGGTTACGATTACTTTATTACTATTATTATTACAGATTACAGGCATGATGACTGAGGTATAATTACTAATTTTAGGTCGATAAATGCTACTTACGAGGGCTACTATTTATATTTCGAGAATAGCAAATATTAAACATTTTTAAATAAAAATGGCTTCATTATTTTTCGAAATATTTAACTTGATGATCAACTTTTGCATTCGTTCAAACCATTCATAGCAGTTATTCCATTTCTTTTGAGACAACTCCAAAACATGGTTTTTGAACGCTTCGACTGCTTCTACTGCGCTCGTAAATCGTTGTCCAAGCAGTTTACCTTTGATGTTCGGGAACAAGAAGAAGTCATTGGGTGCCAAGTCAGGACTGTACGGAGGTTGAGTCAGCAGTTCGATGTTTTGACTGCTCAAAAATTCACTTATTTGACGAGATGTGTGAGAGCTCGCATTGTCATGATAAAAAATGATTTGTCTTTGGGGGTTAGTTTTACGAATTTCTCCGAAGACTTTCGGCAAACAAATGGTTGTGTACCACTCTGAATTGACAGTTCTACGTTACTCGAGCGGAACAGTGGCCACGTGACCCATTCGGCCGAAAAATAGCCGACCATTTGCTTTGCTGTGCTTCTTCACGAACAACTTTTGTTGGATTTAGCTCGTCTTGGAATACCCGGTCGATTGCTGTTTTGTTTCCGACTTATAAGCATATATCCATGATTCGTCACCTGTCAAACTTGTTTAAACAATTATTGTTTAAACAAATCGAAAAATATATTTTTTGCTCTAAAATCGTTTTATTTCATGATTTTTTTGGTACTTGTTTAGATGTGTGGCTCTACTTTTCTGAGATATAAAATCAACATGATTAAATTATTTAAGAGTTACTAAATATTTGTATTCTTAAAGTTTCTGAAAAATAGAATAATTTAAAAAAATAAAAAATGTCATTAAAAAATAAATAAATATTTGAAAAATCCAAATTTGAATTTTTATTTTTTTTTTAAAATTTTTTTTTTTAAAATTTTTTGGAAAATTAAAAAAATTTTTTTAGAAATTTTCTTGGATTTTTTTGGAAAACAGTTCTTTTTAAAGTAAAAATTGGGGGTTAAACAGCAGAGCATCGAGAAAAAAAAAAAAAAAAACCCTTTTCCCTGCATTTTACCGGCAGAAACCTGCTATCACGGAATGTTTTGGGGTCCGACTATAAAAACTGTAAAGATACAAAAAAAATTTAAAAACAAAAAAAAGAACTTTCCAAATTGTCTTTTTTTTTTTTTTTTTTTTTTTTATAAATATATATAAATATATATAAATATATATAAATATATATAAATATATATAATATATATATATATATATATATATATATATATATATATATATATATATATATATATATATATATATATATATATATATGTATTTTTATAATGATATGCTATATATATATATATATATATATATATATATATATATATATATATTAAAATCGTTTATTTTATTTATTTAAATCAGACCTAAAAATGAAAAAACTAATTTTTTTTCCTGGGGTACTTTGAAACCCATGAAAATTCGATTTTTTGATTATAACTCGAAAAATATTGCATATAGACAAAAGCAGTTTGACTTAAATTAAAGGTCTTATAAAAATGGATAGTTAATGTTCCATAAAGTTTCGTGTGTCTTTTATAATTTTTGAGCTATTGACGTTTTAAATTAAAAAAAAATCGTTAATCGTAGAAATTTCTCTTTTTGCGATTTTTTGCTGTTTGGCCCCAATTTTGACTTCAGATTCTGTGTTTAGCGGCAAAAATACGCCAGAAAATCTTAGTCCAACACCAGCACATACCAGCCACTTTTTTATTTTTGTGGACCTGTATTAACTTTTTTTGTTTAATTATAAAAGCCCTAATAGAAATTTAAAGGGTCTTAAACAACCATGTAAATATCACTGTTTTTACACATATTGTTACTATAAAATGTAACCGTAATGCATTACGCATTACTTAATTACAAAACTTTTTTCTTACTACAACTTCTCTTACTACCAATACTTTCAGAGTTATGAGCAATTAAAAAAAGGGGTAAAATGTTAAGCTTCCAAATTTTTTCATTTTTTTTTATTTAAGAAAATAACGTTTTAAACCTTTCTGAAAAAAAAGCACATCTCGATTCTGGTTATATACATTTTTCTAAAGGGTTTCTAGCAAAAACATGTCTGCCACCTCGTATAAACACCCAACAACTCTTGTTTTTTGTCATAAATAGGGTTTGATCTATTTTAAGTAAAAAGAACAAAAGGACAAAAAATATATGCTTTCTTATTAGTTATTTATTGCATATTATGTTTAATTACTGAAAATGGCTCAACGCATACCTAATTTCAGATAACACTAGAAGAGATAAAAGAATACGCAAAGCGGAAGTTGTGTCCCAAAACGATAAAATTAAATAAAGTAATTTCATTGTTTGGCCTCTAAATAAAACAGCTGTTGGCGTTTTATCCAGAAATGTATTTCATTGTGTACCTTTTAAGCTAATTAAATATTATTTTACTTGACCTTTTTTATTTTTACTACAAACCCATTATTCTTCATTGTTCCACCCTTTTTGTTGGTAATGTTGATATAAATTTAAATCTGATGTCACACGCTATCTATTTTATATGCCCTTCAATTAATATTAGATTGAGTTACCATAAATATTCTCCAGCTTAAGGCCTTAAAGAAGCAATCATGTTTGCCATCGCGAAAAAAGTCTTAAGTTCTTATCCGCTACATATGAGCAATCAAGTTCGGCATAACAAAAAATATATCTAATCTTGACTTATGACTTGAACAACATTAAGAAATGAAGAATCACAACAGTTTTTTTAAAAAGCTCGGACTTTCTTTTGCACTGCTATTATTCCCTCTACCTGTACACTATCTATATATCACAAATCAGGCTTTACTTGAAATATTCTTAATTTCATTTAAATAAAAGCCAATCGTCTTATTAAGATCTCACTCTTGCCATAATCTTGCTTTGTTTTGCCCAATGATGACCTGTGATACATTTATCACTTTTTACAGCTGTCTCCTCGGCTTTTCCTCAAAGAATTAGCCGGTATAATTCCCAGGATAAGAGCAACATAAAGTGCAATTATTTTTTTACAGTTTATCTGAAGAAGCCTTGAACTTTTTTCCACTTGGTCTGCTTTCATCTGAAACTGCTATTTGCAAAGGTTTTTTCCTTAAAATACCTTTGGTACGTTAATTCTTAGGTCTTAAGCATTCTCTAGATAAAAAAGAGATCTTTATTTATTTTTTGCAAAAAACGTAGATTTTTTACTACTGCTTATAAACTTGACGCTAAAAACAATTGATATACAGGTAGTCTTATAGTGAAATCCGTCTTTTCATGAAGATCCTAGTCACTTCATGAAGTGTCGACATAGAATGGTAAAATAATCAAGCTACACAATCTGCCAAAGCTTATCATGAAGCGGCGGCACTGTTTCCTCATAATGTGTATACCACGATTGTTGTGGTTAGTTTTTTTTTAATAATGATAAACACCAAAAAGCTTTTTTTCGAAATTCCAATCCTCATTTAGTCAGATTATCTTACGACACAGTGTGACGAAACAGGTTCAGATTGTGTAACTTATTGCCTCAACAAATGAATTGTATTTAACTAAAAGACTACGACATGCATACAATAGAATCTTTACCTAACTCATAAACAATGTCTGACAACAACTAACCAAAACCAAAGTTTACTAACGGGTAAACTTTGACAGGACTGAAAAAAAATTACGAGGTAATTAAGAATTCATTCCTTACAACTGAAAAGACTAGGAGCACGATAGTACCTACTTGCATTTTTAAAATAACTGTCAAAATGTTGTTTTGTGTCGTTTAGAGAACTTTACATTGAGGGGGGATAGTTCGGAGGTAGTAGTTATTTATTTGTATATGTGGTGGTACTACCGCGTTATCAAAAAGGTGCCTTTATATGCAATATTTGCATGTGTTAGTACTTGCACATCGTGGATGGAATTGGAAACCCGTACCCACGGTACCTAGTATGTACATGTGCTTTATACAAGCCTTCATAGGCTGCCCTAATAGCAAATACATAGCAAGTTCCTAAGTACTATTAAAGATAATACTACTGCGGATAGATGGTTCATTTAAATGGGGCGCTCTGAATCAGTTCGGAGATATCAATCTTTCCGTAATTGCGAATAAATTAAGTCGGTAAACCCTGCTCCAGCGGACCGAGGTATCGGTATCTGATGTGACGTTGCCAATGTCTGTCGCTTGTACCTTATTCGGAATCCCAAGTAGCAATACGTAACTGAACGAAGCACAATGAAGTGATATATATATGGTATATAGTAAATATATATAGGTATATATATATATGTATATATATAATATAGTAGGTAAATATATATATGTATGGTAAGTTATTATTATTATTACACATATTACATATACATATTACATATTATATATATATTATTATACATATACATATATTATTATATATATATATATATTATTATTATTATTATATTATTATATATATATATATATACATATTATTATATACATATTATTATATTATTACATATTATTATTATACATATTATTATTATTATTATTATGTTGTTGATATATATACATATTATATATATATTATATATATATATATATATATTATATTATTATTATATATATACATATATATATATATATTATATATATTATATATATATATATATATATTATTACATATACATATACATATATTATTATTAGCATATATACATATATATTATATTATATATATTATATGTATATATATATATATATATATATATATATATATATATATATATATATATATATATATATATATATATATATATATATATATATATATATATATATATATATATATATATATATATATATATATATATATATATATATATATATATATATATATATATATATACATATTATTGATATTATATGTTATTATTATTACTATTGGTGCTGAGTTGGAAGATATTGTTACATATTATTATATACATATACATACATATACATATATTATTATTATTATACATATATATTATTACATACATATACATATTACATATACATATATTATTATATATATTACAAATATTATATATATATATATATATATATATATATATATTATTACATATATACATATTATTATTATTATATTAAGCATATATATTATTGTTACATATTACATATATACATATATTATATTATATATTGTATACATATTATACATACATATTATATTATTACATATACATATATTATTACATATACATATATTATATATGCATATTATTACATATATTATATACATATATACATATATATTATTACATATGTATATATATACATATATACATATATTATACATATATATATTATTACATACATTATTATATATATATATATATTATTATTATTATTATATAAAGCATATATACATATATTATTATTATTATTATTATTATATACATATACATATTACATATATTATATATTACATATATTATTGCTATATTATTGTTATTATTGCATATTGTTGTTATTGTTATTATTACATATTATTACATATTACATACATATTATTATTATTACATATTATTGTTATTGTTATTACATATACATATGTATTATTATATATATATTACATATATATATATTATTATTATTATTATTACATATACATGTATATACATATATATATATATACATATATATATATATATATATATTATATATATATATATATTATATATATATATATATATATAGCTATTATATATACATATATATATACATATTATTATTATTATTATTATTGGTTATTATTATTATTATATTATTATTATTATACACAAAGACATACAGCTATTGTTACATATTATTATTATTATTATTATTATTGCATATTATTATATATTATTATTACATATTACATATTACATATTACTATTATATTATACTATATTATTATTATATATATTATATACATTATTACATATACATATTATTACATATTATTATTATATATATATATATATATATATATATATGTATATATATATATATATATATATATATATATATATATATATATATATATATATATATATATATATATATATATATATATATATATATATAATATATATATTCCGGGATTCAGTGCGATTATTTAAAAACTAATTCCAACGTTTCGCAGAAATCTCAATCGGCATTTTTAAATAACGTTGTTCATCTCGACACATGAAACACTTGAAAATGCCGAATGTGATTTCGGCAAAACGTTGTGAAAATAAGTTTTTAAATGATACTTTACATTTTTAACCATCTGTAAAAACTTACGATCTAACATTTTCTGAATAAAACATATATTAATGTATTTTACTTTCTTGTTTTCTTATGAAAAACCTTTAATTAAAAATATATATATATGTCTTTTTTTGGCTCCTAAAAGCGTAAATTTACTCTAAATTTGCAGACGGTTTAAATAACAAACTCTAATAGCCATTTCGGAAATGTTTTACCTTTAAAAGCGAGCTTTTCACTTCCGCAAGTTTCTATTTAAACCGGCAGATAAGAAGCTCAAGCCGCCCATTTATCTTGTGTTTTCCGCCCTAGCGACAGATCAGAAACAATAAGCTTTTCCAAATAAATATTAAAAGCAACAAATCACAAATGACCATAAAAAGCTTTGTTTAAGAGTCCATTCGCGCCGCGAAAATTGGATCCAATTTGGGGTTCGGGGCATAATGTTTTTCTCAAAAACGGTATAAGTTATCGATAATTTACAAAAACTATATGAAAGCCAACACTTAAATCTAGGCTTCTGCTGTAATAGTTTTTTAAATTTCGATTTAGTTTTTAAAATTTCCTTGTGTGAAAATCACCCTAAAATCGGTTATGTTTAGATACTATTTTCTCTTAACTCGACTTATATTTCAAAAATCCGTTACAGCAGAGGCATATATTATTTCCTTTCCTTTAAAATGGTGTATAATTTATGTCATTTAATTAAAAAATGGTTACCGAGAAACGTATCTCCTGTAGGCTTGCAATCGGAAACAACGTAGCATCGATACACCGAATTTGGAAGAACCTAAATAAAATATAATATTTTTATTGCGGCTATACGAAAATTGTGGTAGTGTGAGTTTGTTAGTCTTCGCCCACCGTCTCCGCGTCCTTTCGCCCGACCCCTAAAGTGTAGCGTAAATGCACTCATAAAGAATAAATAAATTACTAATATTTGGAAACAATTACCATTTTTATTTTCGAGGTTTCGTATTCTATCTATAGCTTTTTAAAATACATTTTAAGACCTGGTTATATCAGTAATAAAAGAGAAATTAAATTAAAAATAATGTCCAACTATTTTTTTTACCATTTTTACTAAAAATATTTTCCCAAAGCTTTGCGATAGATAGTTTCCGAGGTACAGCCGGCGTCCTTTTTTATTTGGACACCCGGTATATTATTTTTTGCACACCCAGGAATAGTAATACTTTAATAAGGTAATATGTAGGTAATAAATAATAAACCTTTATAATGAAACAATTTAACATATTAAATAGCTTTTATTAAGTAAAATCCACTTGCAGTCTTTTTTTTTTTTTGGGACAGTCCACGAATGCTGATGTATAAGTACTAACGTACCGTGGGTGTCTGTGTGTGGCGAGAGGGAGTTTGTTCACACGGGACTTAAATATTTGGAGTTTGGGAGGAGAAGAAAAAAGTTCTGCGGGCAGCAGGTTCCATAGTCTTGACACTCTAGGAATGAAGGAACAAAGAAAGCGGAAAGTTCGAGGCCTATCTAACTGAACTGTAAAAGGATGCATTAAAATTTCACTACGTGTTGGTCTGTTGGGAGCTGCCAAAACAGGAATTATATTGGCAAATTCCTCTGACCAGAACCCGTAAAAATACCTATAGAAAAAGAAGCCTTTCTGTGAGCGTTAGATCATTTATAAGACGAATCGGATCCAGAATGTTAGTTGTCCCTACAACACTTAACATTCTGGACTCCATTCAAGAAAGCCGTTCGTCTATAAATCATCAAACGACTCACGCCATTCCCCAGACATGAGAACAATATTCTAAAAAGGGGTCTGATTTGGGATACATACAGAGTGTACAGATTGGAAGAAGAGAAATATTTTCTGGCTCGAAAAAAGAATCTAAGCTATTTTAAAGCTGTCGAGGCTATGAATGTAATGTGTTTGTGCCAGTTGAGGTTATTCTCAAAAGTAACGCCGACAAGATTAAATGACTCTTTGTTTTGCAGATCTTGGCCGCTCATATTTAAGGGAGGAGCATCGACGCAGACTTTTTTAGCGGCAGCGAACATGACTGTGTTTTCGAGGCATTAAACTGAACAAGATGTTCGGCGACCCAAGATAAGTTTGAGGTCTTGTGAAAGAGATAATAAGAGTCTGCAAGTTCTGCAACCAAATTTAATTTACGTATAGAAATTTCCAAATAATATGTAATAATAATATAAACCAAGCTATACTCGATATTAATTGACAAACTTTGAATGGCATGTGATATATGCTTGTGTAGCAGAATTTCAATTAACTTCAAAGTTTGAAATTTAGGAGCTACAATGTACGAATTTACTCAAACATCACCGCCAGTAATTAAACAGTTTTATTGTTCTAAAGCAACATATTAAACCGTCAGCCCATAAAAAAAGGACCAATCGTACACAGTATGTCCCATTAAATGGTAAATAATGACTAGACTGATCCTTTAATAATAGATTTTATAGAAATATTGCGATAAGTTCTAGTTAGATTTAGAAAATAGACCTAGAAAGGGCAAAATATGCCATCTTGGAACAATTTATACTCCGTCTGTCTGTCTGTCGTCCTAAAAGCCAAGCTCGACCTTGTCTGTTGTTAAATAAATAGGAGTTTTAAAACAATCGTACTAAGTTTGCTAAATTAAAGGTTTGAAAAGATTATTTATCGCGTATATATCAATTAGATGTTATACTAAGTATTCTTGTTCCAAGATGGCTTGCACTTTATAGGACTATTTTTTAATTAATAAACAATAGTCATTCTGCGAAACCCATTATTAAATAATCAACGCATAGTTAAGATTCACAAAGGGGCGTACTAGGTACGATAGGTCCTTTTTTGCTTTGATTGGCTAACGATTTATATAGGGTGTTTTTTATGGATATGATAATATTTCAGGGTCTCATTTATATTGGAAGTCAAATTCGAGCATAAAGTGTTTGTTTATTGACTCTGTCGCCATCTAGACATAACCCAAAATAAAATTATTTCTAAAATTTTGCAACAGAGCAGACTAGCGTCTGTCGCTGGCCGTCCCAAAGTCTTTACCCCAGTATCACAAAAATAAATATAATATTTGTTATTCTGGCAAAATCTCTTTAGCGCAAAGCAATATATACGAGGGTTGCCTTAAGTTTTTACAAACTATCACTAGTGATGTTGCTAAAATAAATATGTCATTACTGTTTGTATTTGTACAACTTTGACAATAACATTTAACTGTGAGAACAAGGTTGAACCCTGGAAGGGTCCATGTCCCCATTCCTTCAAAACGGGCCTACATAGGATTGCACAGATCAAAATAAATAATTTTAGAACAAATGTATGTAAAAAGAAAATGCTAATACAAAGATCATGATAGAGTCAAAAAGTAAAAGTCCAAAAAAAATGCAAGTCGTGAGTGTTAAAAAATATATAGTTAAATCATAAGAAAACAATAGGAGCAAATAAAATAAATATAAAAGTTTAAAGGGTTTGGAATTTAGGCATTAGTTAAGAGTCCATTCGCGCCGCGAAAATTGGATCCAATTCGGGGTTCGGGGCATAATGTTTTTCTCAAAAACGGTATAAGTTATCGATAATTTTCAAAAACTATATGAAAGCCAGCACTTAAATCTAGGCTTCTGCTGTAATAGTTTTTAAAATTTGGATTTAGTTTTTAATATTTCCTTGAGTGAAAGTCACCCTAAAATCGGTTATGTTTAGATACTATTTTCTCTTAACTCGACTCATATTTCAAAAATCCGCTACAGCAGAGGCATAGATTCTTTCCTTTCCTTTAAAATGGTGTATAATTTATGTCATTTAAGTAAAAAATAGTTACCGAAAAAGGTTATCTCCTGTAGACTTGCAATCGGAAACAACATCGCATCGATACACCGAATTTGGAAGAACCTGAATAAAATATAATATTTTTAATGCGGCTATACATAAATTGTAGTGTGGGAGTTTGTTAGACTCCGCCCACCGTCTCCACGTCCTTTCGCCCGACCCCTAAGGTGTAGCGTAAATGCACTCTTAAATAATAGGACATAAGCGTTCTTTTTTTTACTAAGAAATTGATTGATTGATTGATTGATAAACTAAATACACAAGTTGAGGTTTTGTCCGCCTCGACACTGCAGCCTACAGGGCTTGTTGTATCTCTTGTGTATTTGTTTCAGTTAAAAAGGTTTGACACCTTAGACAGGTGTAGTAGCCCTTTTACTGTTGTTTTCTGGTCTCCAGCCTCCTGGTGGTTAGTGTCCACCATGAGGTTTTGATTTGTTCTCCAGTATGTAAGTGCAGGGCACTCATATATGATGTGAGAGGCTGTCTCTTCCTCTTCGTCACATAGTCTGCAAATGGGTTCTCCTCTATAGATGCCCATAGTGTGCAAATGTTTTCTTAGGGTGCAGTGTCCGGTTATTAATCCTGTCACTATTCTAATCTGATTCCTATTTAGTTTTAGTAGTTCCCTTGTCAATGCTTTCGATGGTGATTCCAACATTGATTTAGTGTGATTTTGCCTTGGAATGTGGTTCCAGTATGACTGATGTTGTGTTTGAATCCACCGAGTCATGTAGCCAGAACCGAGGCTTTTGGTATTCCAAAAACAGGTTCAGGACCCACAAACATTGCTGCGGAGCCTCCCTGGCCAGGGAGTCTGCATTTTCATTGCCCTGTATTCCTCTGTGTCCTGGCACCCAGGAAAGTGTAATTTGTTGTGGTTAGCCAGGCTTAGGAGGCATTGCAGACAGTTCCAAACCAACCTTGAGTTGACTTGTTGAGATGCCAAAGCTTTTATGGCCGCTTGACTCTCAGAGAAGATAGTAATGTCCCTGCCCTTATATCTCCTCCTCAAGTTCTCTCGCAGACAAAGTTCAATGGCATATATTTCCGCCTGGAAAACAGTGGCATATTTCCCCAGGGAAGCATAAGCATTAAACCTAGGGGTCATACCATGTATTCCTACGCCGGCTCCATTGTCAGTCTTGGATCCATCGGTATACCAAACCAAATTTCGAGACTGACCAGGAGATCGCTCACTACCGCCCCAGGTAAGCTGGGTTTTGTATGGTCTGTGTGTATTTATCCGTTTTGGCATTTGCTCGTTATTCTGGCGTGTCCTAGGGCAGGCCCAGAGCACCAGTTGCCGTTGCATTTCAGCCTGTATGCCCCAATCCTCGCCTCCGCCTTAATAATTATACCAAGAGGGGGGAGGCTTAGTAGGGTTTCCATGGCTGCAGTTGGAGTGCTTCTAATAGTTCCCGTTATACAGAGACATGCTAGTCGCTGGAGTTTGGATAACTCCAGCTCTGCTTTTCTCTGTTCTATTTTTGGCCACCAGATAGTTGAACCGTAGGTTATCATGGGTCTTACCACAGCCGTGTACAACCAGTGCACTATGCGTGGCTGAAATCCCCAATTCTTCCCCACAGCTCTTTTGGTAGCCATTAGAGCCATTTTGCCCTTTTTAATCACATTCTGCATATGTGGATTCCAGGTTAGCTTAGAGTCCAGAGTTAATCCAAGATACTTTACCTCCTGGACATAGCCGAGTGTGGTACCGAAGAAGTGAGGAGATATTAAATCATCCAGCTTCCTTCGTCTAGTGAAGGGTATTAGCGCAGTTTTGCCAGGATTAACAGTAAGGTTTTCCTTGTTGCACCATCCCTCCACAATTCTCAGTGCCCTTTGCATAAGCTCCGAGGTTGTTTTGTTATGCTTCCCCACGACAAGTATAGTGATGTCATCCGCATACCCCTGAGTATAGAAGCCATTATTATTCAGTTCCACCAGGAGTTCGTCAACAACCATATCCCACAGTAGTGGGGATAGAACCCCTCCCTGTGGGCATCCTTTGACCACTGACACCTCCATTGTTTCGCTGAATAACGTTGCTTGCGCTCGTCTGCCAAGTAACATGTTGTTTATCCACCTACAAATGGTGTCGTTAACATTATGTCTGGCAAGAGCCGCGGCCATTGAGTTGAAGGAGGTTCGATCAAAAGCTCCCTCAATGTCAAGAAATGCAGCAAGCGCGATTTCCTTGTTGTTCAGTGCGAGTTCTAATCTGGTCACCAGTTGATGATGAGCAGATTCGCATGATTTTTCTGATTGATAGGCATGTTGGTTTTTGTGGAGTGGCCTCTCTGTAAGAGAGTTTTCCCTGACATACCTGTCGATCAGTTTTTCCATTGTTTTTATCATAAAAGACGACAATGTAATTGGTCTAAGTCCCTTTGCCTGGGAGCAGTCCTTACCCGGCTTTGGAATGAAGACCATTTTAGTCTGCTTCCATGCATTTGGCAAATAGCTCGTAGCTAGGCTTGCACGGAAGAGTTTGCAAAGCAGTGGAACTAGGGTTTGCTTTCCCTGCTGTAGTAGTGCTGGGATTATCCCATCAGGTCCAGGTGCTTTATAGGCTTCAAATGATTCAATTGCCCACTCGATTTTTTCGTAGGTTATGACATCCTTTGCTACTTCCCAGTCGCTTCTTATGGGCCGAATATTCGGAACATTGACGTCTGGGTAGGTCTCATTAAGTTGAGTTTCTCTTGATCCTGGTAGATGTGTTTGGAGCAAAATCTCCAAAGTTTCCCTGCCAGTTTCAGAGTAGGTTCCATCTGGTTTTTTTAGAGTGCCAACAGGATTGACCGGATCTTTTGACAGGATTTTTTGGAGTCTGGCTGCCGTGCTGGTATTTTCAACCTCCTGGCAGTATTTCCTCCATGAATCCAGTTTGGCCTTACGGACCCGTTAATTGTATTCGGTGAGTGCAGATTGATGTTCATCCCACTCACCCGTTTTCTTCGCTCTGTTGAACAGTCTGCGGGTTTTTTTTCCTTAGCTCCAGTAGTTCGTTATTCCACCAGGTAGACTTTTTCCTGGCGGTTTGCTTTACTAGAGGACAGTGATTCTGATAAGAGTTTGTAATAGCCTCCAGTAGTTCGCAGGAAGCAAGCTCTATATCAGTAGTGTTCCTAATGCTGGTTTTGACGTTACTGCAGTTGATGGTCAAAGTTTCCTTGTATTTCTCCCAGTCCGTGCTCTTCGGATCACGGTACTCCTCCATTGGCCTCTGAAATGCAGAGATCGCCAGGAAGGTGTGCCTGTGATCAGATAGCGACGGTTTCTCAGATACATACCACCGAGTTACCTGGGATCGTATACGCGGAGATGCCAAAGTAACGTCAATTACCTCTTTACGGGCTCTAGTCACAAAAGTAGGTTCATTCCCCCTATTTAATACCTCTAAATTTTCAGAAATAATGAAGTCTAAAAGGTACTCACCTCTCCTGTTGATATCACTGCTTCCCCAAGCAGTGTGGTGTGCGTTGGCATCCATCCCAATAATGAGCTGTAGGTTAGAGCGCCTACAGAATTGCTCCAACTGGCGGAGTTCCTCAGATGGGGGTGGATCGATTGCATCATATGGAAGGTAGGTTGAAGCGAGGACAGCTTCAGTCCATACACCTTCCATGATGTATTTCAGCCTTACCGACGCCTACTAATAAATAAATGCAAAACAAAATTAATTGAAATTTAATAATAGTGTTATTTATTTCAAATACCTTTTACAGAAATTTATTACGTAAATTTTGCTGATTGATAAATTTATAACTATAATCATTTTGGAATTATTTAAAAATAATTACGTAAGTTTTAAATAAAGCGTTCAATTTTAATTTTTGCACAAAAGAATCCTAGATCGGGTAATAGTCACACAATTATTGCATAGATCTTTGGTATAGAATTTTAATACCCTTAACATACATCTTTAATTATTTAATGTTTATAGATCTTTAATACCCTTAACACTTGACAGCCTGTAAAATATCCTACTAGTTTGGGCCATGCCTCCCCCTGTAAAATGTCCCCTGGATCCGCCGTTGGAAGAAGAAGCTTCGTATTATGTAGTTTTAGAAAATGCTGTAAAACTGGAAAAGTTGTCCATTTACGAAGCACTTTCAAGAAAATGTTTGCTTATTTTTTCGGTTATATTGGACATCTCGGACGTTGCTAAACGGAATTTTAATTAAAAAATCATTACAAACCTTGTAAGAAATACAAAAAAGGCAGCAAGTAAGATTTATTTATATATATATATATATATATATATATATATATATATATATATACAGCCTATTGAAGAGAACCAGTAAAAAAGTCGGTTGATTAGCTCTCTTTTAAAAAGATACAAATTGTTTACGACTACTGGTCAATTTATCTCCCCATGTGGAAACTATACATATATACACCTAACCTAATACGCGCACTTCGAAAAAGATATTTTTAGAATTTACAATATTAGCGGCGTAACGCGCGGTCACTTGACTTGAAAGAACCAGATACTATTACTCTAAAAGATAAACCCACGCGCATGAGATAAGCCTATTCTCTCGCACCCTGACGTCACTCGACTATTTCCCAGAAACGGCGAGTTTTAATATGGCATTCCGATTTCTGTTTAGATGTTAGATGGATTAAGCGCATGATTTATTTATTTTTTAAACGTCATATAATGCCAAAATACAATAAACGTTAAAAAAGGCTTTAAAACACTGCTTTCCAACCGACAACAGAATTGTTGTCGTCGAGTGACGTCATGCGCAACGTCGTACGAAATTAAATCGCCAAGTGGTTTTATCTTCTAGTAATAGTATCATGGAATAGAACCACTCAGTTTACTACCAGTCTTCGATGCGAGCAGACGTCTGTATTTACCAAATCAGTACGCTATTATATTCTTAGTACTAATTAATATATTTTTATAGTAAACTAAAACGCATTAAAATTAAAATGGGACGTGGAAAGAAGTTAAATCTAGAAGAAATTATTAAAATTAAAACGTTAAAAGAAGAACGGTATCCAGTGCGTGAAATAGCTCGACGATTGGGTAGGTCGCATCATGTAGTCCTGAAATATCTAGAAAATCCTGAAAACTATGGTAAGCGATACAAAGGAAGGACGAAAAGAGCCACAACAGAACGCGAAAGGCGACATATACTTCGTGAAGCATCAAATTCTTCTCTTACTGCAGGTCAAATAGCACTGAAGGTTGGGACGCAAGCATCTGTACGTACAGTGCGACGCATTATAAACAGGTGTTCGACATTAAAACGCTTAAAACTTAAAAAGCGACCCGCTTTAAACCAGCAACATTATTCCTTACGTTTGGAATTTGCACGACAGCATATGACGTGGAAGTTAGAATGGTATAAAGTAGTTTTTACGGATGAAAAAAATTAATTTGGATGGTCCGGATGGCTATTCGTATTACTTTCATGATCTTCGAAAAGACGAAAGGTATTTGTCTCGGCGACATAACGTTTTAGGAAGTATAATGGTGTGGGGTGCCATTTGTTGTCAAGGTGTACTAGAATTAGTCGTGCTTGAAGGTAAACAAAATGCAGAAAAATACATAAACTTACTAGAACGACAGAAGATAATTATAACATCAAAATTAGGAAAACGTAATTTTATATTTCAGCACGATAATGCACCTATTCATTCGGCGACGCTTGTGAAAAAATGGTTTACGGATAATAATATCGAAAATCTTAAGTGGCCCTCGGTATCCCCTGATCTCAACATCATAGAAAATGTGTGGGGATGGTTAACGAGAAAGTTATACGCAGCTGGACGGCAATTTGATAATAAAGAAGCGTTAAAAGCAGCATTAATGAAAGAGTGGTCAGCGATACCTCAACATTACATTCAATCATTGTATGATTCAATGCCTAGTCGATTGTTTGAAGTTATTAAAAACAATGGAAAAAATACAAGATATTAAAACACTTTTCAGTATTTCTTAGTTGTTTTATTTTAAAATTTAGGCTTGTGGTTCTATTCATGTGACCGAGTAAAACAGGTCGCACTTCTATGTTAATTTTTTATCTAAAAATAATTAAACAGAATTATGTCCGATAATATAATATTTAAACAGTTCACGTGACTAAGTATTAAAAACAACTCAGAGAGTTATAATTTTTTCATTCAAAGATTCTTCCGAATGTGCGTAATCATCAGTGGTTCTATTCAAGTGACCGGGACCCCTTGGTCGCTCTGACCATGATTCGGTCACCGTATCATACTCCACACATTTTGAGGCAACTGAACGCATGCTGCCACGAACTGCCTGGCACTACGGCCGACTGGGATGGTCTGAGAGATTTCTTTGCCAGCTACCCTTGGGATCCTACCTGCTTTTCTTCTCTCGATCCTTCTGAAATATGTAAACAAATTACCGAAACAATTCAACTAGGCATTGAGACCCATATTACCCACACTAAAAAGAACCCCATAACTTCAAATCACAAACCGTGGTTTTCTAAATCCTGTGACAAAGCCAGACTTTTGAAAATTCAAGCCCACAAAAAGTTTCTTCAAAACCCTAGCCACAAAAATAGGCAGGCTAGCATTGAAGCAAGAAATCAGTATAATCAGACCATCTCAGAAGCAAAAGACCGTTTTAACAATCAGATAAAAAATAAAGTTTTTCTTGCTCAAATGGCAGTAAAGCTTTCTGGTCCCTTGCCAAAAATATTTGTCAAAACTTTTGCACAAATTCTTTTCCACCCCTAATCTCTGAAGTTGGAGTTTTTTCTACCTCTAAAAGAAAAGCCGAACTATTTGCCAAACAATTTGTTGCCAATTCTACGCTTAATCCTCCCATTAATCTTCCTCTGCCAACAGTTGCCCCTGTCTTTCATAAAATGTCCAATATAATTTTTAAAGTCAAACAGATCAAGCGTATTCTTTCTTCTCTTAATAGCTTGCGCCCATCCTAACTCGCATTTTTGGAATCTCCCACGACACGGGCATTTTTCCGGAGAGTTGGAAAGCTGCACGTATGCAACCTGTCCCCAAAAAGGACCCAAAACTCTCCCTTTTAACTATGGACCTATATCTCTTCTGTTGCTTGCACAGTAATGAAAAAAATATTAATTCCCAAATCTTAAAGTATCCGGAAAAACATAAGACCTTACATGATAGACAGTATGGATTCCGTCACAGTAGATCCACAGCTAATCTTCTTTTCTTTTTCTCACACAACTGGAACAAGTCCCTTGAGTTTCTTGGTAAATCCCAAATCGTTGCTTTTGACATATCCAAAGCTGCCGATCAGGTCTGGCATAATGAGCTTCTTAAGAAACTTCTTTCTTACGGTCTTCCACCTAAGCTTTGCTCTTAGCTCTCTAGTTTCCTTTCTAATCGACGTATATCAGTTACTGTAGATGGTCATTCTTCCAGCTTCTACCAAATTCATGCTGGAGTGCTCCAGGGATCAGTGCTGGCACCCACGCTGTTTCTTCTACACATTAACGATTTTCTCTCTCTCACAATCAGTCCCATTCATAGTTTTGCTGACGATAGTGGCCTCCACAAAGAGTCGTTTAATCTTGTTGGCGTTACTTTTAAGAATAACCTTAACTAGCACAAAAACATTACATCCATAGCCTCGGCAGCTTCAAAAAAGCTTGGATTCCTCTTTCGAGCCAGAAAATATTTCTCTTCTTCCAATCTCTACACTCTGTATGTATCCCAAATCATACCCTCCTTAGAATATTGTTCTCATGTCTGTGGAATGACGTCCCCTACAACACTTAGCATTCTGGACTCCATTCAAAAAAGAGCCGTTCGTCTTATTAATGATTCAACGCTCACAGAAAGGCTTTATCTTCTTGCCCACCGTCGAGCTGTAGGGGATCTGTCGCTCTTTTATAGGTATTTTCACGGCTTCTGCTTAGAGGAGTTTGCCAGTATAATTCCTACTCTGGCAGCTCCCAACAGAGCAACACGCAGTGCAACTTTTATGCATCCTTTTATAGTTCAGTTAGAGAGGCCCCGAACTTGCCGCTTTCTTCGTTCCTTTATCCCTAGAGTGTCACGACTATGGAACCTGTTGCCCGCAGAAGCTTTTCCTTCTCCTCCCAATCTCCAAATATTTAAGTCTCGCGTGAACAAACTCTCTTTCACCACACTTAAGACACCCACGGTACGTCAGTACTTAGGCATTAGCCTTTGTGGACTGTCCCAAAATAAAAAAAAAGAATTTTATATTTCTAAGTCATAATGTCATAATTATCTGCTTTTGTTTCTTATTTGCCATAAATATTTTTAACAGTCATATTCAAATTATACTAAAGAATACTGCATTTTATTAAAAATAATAAATTTTATTTTGATTTAAAATACAGAAAATATTTCAAATGAAATAAACCAATTATGACCGAAAAAAACAGGTTTAAACTTTTAATTAATAGTCCGCAAAATGAACAACACGATTTCCGGGATGGCATAAACCAGGTCACTTTCGGAGAACTAATTAGGATTTCCAGAATAACGTATGTGCGGGTTTTGATTCTAATCCGAAATGGTTAAAATAGTTTTAAATTATCAGAGACAATTTAAATGTAGCTTTGATATGGTTTAAAAATATGGACTATAATTTTTTGATGCAATGAAAAATATTGGTCCTAAGCTATTTTGTACTTTTCAATACTTAACAATACGTATAAAAAAACTAAAAAAGTTATTTTAGTGTTTTAAAATTAAACTGAATACATACAAAAAGTGTCATCTTATGCACACAAACCAGAACCAACCATCTGAAGAAGCTACGAATATCTTACTTTGCCCGCTCTTTCTTTCCCAAACTAGTAAAGCTGCCTACAGAGTTTCGAAGATAAAACATAACTAAAAAAATAAATGCATAAAAAGATCTAATACCTTGCAACCTTTACTTTTTTTATAAAAATTATAAGGATCTAAAAGAAGGTCAAGTTAAATTTTTGTCCGAAAAAACGAAAGGAAATTTAAATTTATTCAAAACTTGGATATATTTAAAAAATACATTATTTTTAAATTTCTGAACTCCGGAAACTTTAAAAATGACATTCAACATAATATGTTTGAGTTTTTTTTTTGTTAAAGCTTCTTTTTACAGCACTTCAGCTCAGGACATTAAAATTTTTTATTAGGTTGACTCATTTTACCTATAGAAAGGTAGAAAACTTAATAGGATGATATACAAAATATCAACCTTTCTTCTCTCACTTTAAATATTGGCCTCTTAAAGTACTGAGATCTAAAGAGAAGTTTTTTACTAATTTGTCTGTATTAACGTCTTATTTAATTAATACAGTTTTTTTCATTAGCACAGTCAGTAAAAAAATTACAAGTCAAGGAAAATGGAACAAAATTGTGAACGAACTTGCTCTAACAAATATAAAATAAGATCATACGAAAAGGCAAACAATGTCTGAAACACAATGCTGAAAATTTAGTATTAACCAGTGTTATCCATTGATATAAAATAGCAGAGCGCTTTCCGCTAAATCGCCATTGTCAATGCTTCTTGTCAAACAAGAGGTCCTAACAAATGGCTTTCACACATGCCACACCTAGAAGCAGAGACCATATACGTAACATACGAAAAGGCAATTAATATTTTAAAGAAAATGCAGAAGACCCATTATTAACGTGTATGTTACCAATTAAATATCATAGGAGAGCGCTTTCGGCTAAACCGCTATTGTCAATGCTACTTGTTAAAAAAGGGGTCGAAACAAATGACTTTTACACATGCCATACATAAAAGCAAAGTCCATATACGTAGCATAAGGAAAGACAATCAATATTTTAGGGAAAATGCAGGACAACCAGTATTAACGTGTATGTTACCAATTGAATATCATAGCAGAGCGTTTTCGGCTAAACCGCCATTGTCAATAGTACTTGTTAAACAAGAGGTCTTAACAAATGGCTTTCTTACATGCCACAGATAAAAGCAGAGACCATATACGTAGCATATAAAAAGGCAATCAACATTTTAAGAAAAATGCAGAAGACTCAGTATTAACGTGTATGTTACCAATTAAATATTATAGCAGAGCGCTTTCGGCTAAACCGCCATTGTCATTGCTACCTGTGAAACAAGAGGTCTTAACAAAATGCTTTTACACATGCCACACATGGAAGCAAAGTCCATATACGTAGCATACGGAAGAGCCACCATAGACCGATTGGTCGCCGTGGAAGGGTGTTATACCCACTCACTTTAAACCTACCTACCTACCTAGCATACGGAAAGCCAATTAACATTTTAAGGAAAATGCAGAAGACTCAGTATTAATGTGTATGTTACCAATTAAATATTATAGCAGAGCGCTTTCGGCTAAACCGCCATTGTCATTGCTACCTGTCAAACAAGAGGTCTTAACAAATGGCTTTCACACATGCCTCACATGGAAGCAAAGACTATGTACGTAGTATACGGAAAGGCAATTATTAACATTTTAAGGAAAATGCAGAAGACTCAGTATTAATGTGTATTTTACAAATTAAATATCATAGCAGAGCGCTTTTTGCTAAACCGCCATTGTCAATGTACTTGTCAAACAAGAGGTCTTATCAAATGGCTTTTACGCATGTCATACATACAAGCAGAGACCATATACGTAGCATACGGAAAGGCAATCAATATTTTAGGAAAAATGCAGAAGACCAAGTATTAACGTGTATGTTACCAAGTAAATATCATAGAAGAGCGCTTTTTGCTAAACCGCCATTGTCAATGCTACTTGTCAAACAAGAGGTCTTAACAAATCGCTTTCACACATGCCACACATGGAAGCAGAGACTATATACGTAGCTTACGGAAAGGCAATTAACATTTTAAGAAAAATGAAAAGGCTCAGTATTAACTTGTATGTCACCAAGTAAATATCATAGCAGAGCGCTTTTTGCTAAACCGCCATTGTCAATGCTGCTTGTCAAACAAGAGGTCTTAACAAATGGCTTTCACACATGCCACCATGGAAGCAGAGACCATAGACGTAGCATACGAAAAGGCAATCAATATCTAAAGGAAAATGAAGAAGACTCAGTCATAACGTGTATGTTATAAATAAAATATAATATTAGAGCGCTTTCAGCTAAACCGCCATTATCAATGTTACTCACACATGCCAAACACCCTACATAAAAATTAATTAAGACCAAAAAAACATTGTGTTTGAAAAATCCTAACAAAAGTTAAATATTTTTTTCGAATTTTTCAGTTTAAAAAAGATTGGTCGCCTTTCTTCTATGTCTACCAGAGGGACAACCTTTTTTAAACTTAAAATTGTTTAAATTATTGTCAAAATACATGTACTGGTTACGGCTTGCGAGTCGTTTACACAAACTAGCAGGTAATCGCCGAGATAGAAGCGTTTTTTTGGCGTATGTTTTAAGGGGAAGTGGCAGAAATACTGAAAAACAAGAATGGACCTTAAAAAAATGACGTTGAGAAATAAAGAAAATATATTGCAGAAATGTTTCAAGTAACACAGGTACTTAATAATGGAGCCTCATATAGTCTGTCTCAAAGTATACCGTGTTAGCTCTTGCCTTCATTTATGGATTATACCTGCCGACAGCAATAAAACTGCGGATCGGTAGGTATTAAAGGACAGAACATTAGGGACGGACTTTAATAATATAAAGATTTATAATTTATTGTTTATTTAGGTAAGTATAATCTTAAAATTACATTAAGAAATTAAACATATGCAAAGTTTTAATAAATTTATAACTGCATTTTCTATATATAATTACATTTTTAATCTAAATATCTAAATCTAATTCTGTTTCACTATCAGAATCATCATTAAGATTAATTACAATAGGATTTATGTTGTTTCGGATAGAAATGTTACATTTTTTATCAAATTTATAACACTGGGACTTAAAGTAGGTGTATATCTTTTAATTTATTAAAGGTAATTAAATCTCCAAGTGCGTAATCTGTGCGATTCCATTACTACTTGTCTTTTGTCTATTTTGCGGTATTTAAATCCCATTTTACAAACAACTCTATGGAGGGTGGCACAGCTAATATTTATATTTGGTATCGTCTTCGTCTAGCTTCTTTTTCAGTTTATCCATGGTAGGAATAACTCCACTTTCATAAAGACAATATATTTTTCTTCTTATTAGGTCCTGATCACTATTGTCTATACGGTGAGATTGAAAATCACTACGTTTTTTTCTTTTGTTCAATTCTTCACTAATAATAATAATATCCTTTATCGATGACATTGGAGTTTTTGTAAGTAGACAGGTTTCTTTTAAAGCTTCTTGTTTAATTAGACCTCTACTGATTAAAGTTTCATACACATTTTTTACAACCTGTCTTGCATCTAATGACAAATGATTTCGACGCGACATAGTTATATTCTCGTAAAACAACTTTTTCGAAACACACAGTAAAAACGGTTAACACTAAAATATCAGCCAAAATATTTATATGCCTAATGGTTAATACTCAAGAAATACCTGGCCCACCCATGCCATTATGTAATAATGGGTTTACCCAATAACAATAGGTAATAAAATCGTTAAAGGTTTATTGGGGTATGGTTCGTCAAAAGCCATAACAATATACTTTGAGACAGACTATACCTGATTTGCGTCATGTAGTAACTCACCGACACGGTAGCTGATTTACGTTCGTGTCTAAATACAAAAGCAAACTTTCAGCATACACACACACAATTATTTTTGAATTAGTCAACAGGTTTGTGACGCACAAAATGCTGAATCCATTTCGTGAAAGCTTTAGTTTAATAAAGGAGAGATTTCCACTTCTACAAGTGCCTATTTAAAGCGGACGATTAAGAGCTTATGCGGGAAATTTATCACATGTTTTCCCCGAGTGGGAGACAAAGCAAAAACAATGAGTGCTTTGTGTCTTACCTAATAAAATTTATGAATGTGGTATCTCTCTGGAGAATTTTAAATGTGTGCAACATTTGCTGGTGCTTATAATTTAAAAAAGCCATATTGTTCTTTTGCACAATTCTATCTGTCAAAGCCTTATATCATCTACAGTTTCCTAGTAAATAAAATAATATTTACTGTAATTTTATAAAAATCAATACCAAAATATATACGATATAAATAAATTTTTTGTTTATTTGGATTCATTTTTTATCGGGTACGCTATTGGATAAGATACTCTTAAAAAGGCTCTGAATAAGAGACTTTTATCTCATCTCGACAGGGGACTAATATTTCTCTTTTCAATAGCAATAAAATCTGGCCAATTTTTAATTGCTATGTAGCGTTTGGTAAGTATGTACCTCCAACCGGTATAATTTTTGCTTCCAACCGTTGTTTATGTTCTTTGACTCTAATTTTAAGTGGTATTTTTGTTTCTCCAATATAAAATACTTTACCACCTTCACAGAGAATTGGGTAGATCAGTGTTAGTGTTATTTAGTGAAATGGATTTGGTTTTTGTGGTAGACTTTAAATGTGAATAATGTAACTTATCCACAGACAAAACTATCTTAGAAAATGCTTTTTTGTCTTTTTTCTCATCCCCTTCAGTACCTTTCACAACAGCCCACAAATCATTAAGCTCTAAAAGCGCCTTCATACCAAACTTCCACTCGCTATAATTGCCACGACCAATACGTTTATTAACTGATATAAATAAAGATGAACCGCTCGCCATTTTTGTTTGCCTGTTAGCACAAAACGTCAAATTAAACACTAAATAACACTAATAGGTTATGGGCCTAGTTAGCCACAACCATAGCATTTTACTGTACATTGGGTAAACTTTTTACCTGAAAATTTTCTAGAGTACATTGATGTATTTTAGCCTCCTGACTTCGAGTCAGAATTTAAACTAACATCTTGCAACAACTTCACCTTGATGGAATGATAATAGGCCAACAAAAGAGTACCAATCTATCAGAAATGGGATATGGAGAAAATACAAAAGGATATAGGTTAATTGATCCAAAAACTTAGAAAATAATTTTTAGCAAAGATGTTATATTCTTTGAAAGAATCTATAGTACTTAATACCTTTAACTAACCTAAACAGTCTTTATTTTAATTATTGTTGACCGGTCTGGTATTAGAAAAATACTTTCTAGGGGCGTTTGGAATTTAAATACTGTTATTATATTGTTTGCGATTCTGTCGAGTTTTTTGAAGTTTCTTTAATATACGTCATTGTCCTAAGTGTTTGGTCTGGTTGAGTCTTGTCCTTTTTTATTAGTCTTTAAGTGCCACAGTTTTGTTTAAGATCCCTAATTATATTGGTAATTTCATGTTGCTGTTATTTCTTCTGTTACTTAAGGTTACTGCTCAGGTATATAGAGTGCGTATGACCTTTTATTTCGATACGTTAGAGTATCTAAAATTTTAGTTTAAGTATTGTGAGTGTAAGTGGGTTTTCTATATACAGAGGTTTGTCTATGTCCGTTTTGCTGTTTATCCAGACATTGGGGAGACGTAGAGCTGAATTTTGCTCCTTCTCCTTTGTGAATTTATTACTAGTAGTGGAGTAAAATTTGGAAGAAAAGTCGCTTAGTTATCGAGAAAAAAAAACCGGCGTAGAACCAAACCAGACTTAGTGGGATTCTTTAATAAGGTAATCGTGTACACGAAATCACTTTTTACGACATTTTTTAGTGGTCGAGAGTTTTTTTATTTCGAAAAAATCCAAAAAAAATCGGTTTTCAATAAAACACGTATTTTAACTTCTCCACTGCTCTATCTTTAATAATATTCATGCTATCAAGTTAATTTTTTTTTTAGATTAAAGTAGACACAATAGCGCTTCAAACAACGTCCCACTTGAAGCTGATATTTTTTTGTTAAATTTTTAAAATAGTACGAAACTCAAAATTGTTATTTTTAGTAGCGTAATTTTAGGCAATCGAGAAAAAAGTTTATTATTGAAAATTTATACATACATGCTGCGTACAAATTGTAGCTAATGTTTAAAAAAAGTTTTTAAAAAAAAAATTTTTAGATTCCTTTTATAGTATTGAGTCAGTAATATTTTTTTAACGGCCAAAGTCATATTTTTGCGCGCTTGGGCTTAGCGAGCCGGCCGACTACAAAGATCTTACGGTCGGTGGAAGTGTAGTAGGTACTTAAAGTTGTATCAACAGGTTTAAACGCAGATCTAAGGGCTGCTTAAGTTGTTTAGAAAAGAAAAAAAATTAAATATCCAAAACAGGTGGGTGGATTTTAAACCCATATAAAAATATCAATCATTGTTATTAATTACCCACCTAATAAGTAGGTTTATTCAACTTTTTTTATTGGTTGCTGGTAAAGAAAACCATCCACGGGATTCGTTATTTTTTTGATTATACATTCAAAACTTCATTATTTTTAAACATTTTTAGCAACAAAAAATTGCGGATGCTTTGTGTCTTTTAATTAAATTTAGAAATATAGTACATACATTAAATATAAACTAGGGCTTCGTTAAAGGTCTTTTAAACAGGAATATATAATTCTTTTTTTCCATATAAAGAGATGATACGAAGCTATTCATTGACATGTCTGAATGCTGCTTGAATAAGCAACGTTGCCAGACTTTTTGTAATAATTTGTTATTATTGAAGGTTGTTTTTTATATAAAAAACTAACCAGAACTAACAAACAACAACTTTCAAACTATGATCTAGTTCTGGTTAGTTCCGGTTAGGTTTCCTCGTTAAATTGTAAATTTTTTATTATAAATGCGCCGTTCCGTTCGGTCATGATTAGTGCTGGTTAGTTAAAGCGGCTTTTTATTTTCACTAATTATATTTGTAACTGGCTTGAAATTCAAATATTTTTGATTTAATGAAAATTATCCTTATGGTAACGGCAAAGTTTTTATTATAAATTAATAATATTTGAAGCGATGCATGAATTTATTACAGGTAAATCGTAAATGTTAAAATAAAATGTCAAATAATGACCAATTTTTAGAATTTTATTGCGCTTTTCTTGGTGAAAACTACATCATCCCATTTTTTGCCTTAAATAAAAATACTTAAAGAATATTTTACATTGCAAATTTAAAAATCGTCCAATTCCGTGGGTGATTTTTTACAGACAAAAATGTAATATGTAAGTAGTTATTTAGGCGCTTCATTAGTAGCATTTTACGTAAATTTAATACATTTCTGCCTTAAAATCTTTAATAATGATATTGCAGGAACGAAATTTACACTCCTTACAACATTTTAGTTCTTCTTTCACACAAGTACATGTTGGAAATTCAATTTTGGGTTGACATAAAGCCATTGCACTACGTATTATGGCACAGCTCTTAATAAAGTTTAAAATTTGGACATTTCTTTGGGAAGTAAAACATCTATCTGAACATCACTACCAATACTCGCAGAAACGGTAGATATTGTCGAACTATTTTCGTGTAGGTTCGGAAACCGTTTTCCTATTTTTGTGCGATTTTATGTTTATTTCAGAGATGTAGTGGCTGTAACATAATTTATGATATTTCTCATCAAACGCAAATAAATCTTTATAGCCACGTAATTTAGATATCATATTAATGTCGTTCCTGTTCCTGGCAGCTTTATTACTTTTTTGATAGGTAGCTTTTCTACTACCTAAAAAATTCAGTACTATGTAAAAAAATAAATACCCTAAAAGGTTTATAAGGATAAAATTGAAATTCGTATTTTGTTTCAGTACAAATATAAACTAATATAAAGGTACCAACTATAGTATATGAAGGTACCTAATAATATTTAAATTACTTGTTTAAACAGATTTTTATATAACTTTTCTTCTTTTTATTTTTACTATTGCTGCAAAAAAAAACACATTTTTCTAATATTAAAACTATCGCATTTAAGTTTAGTGTCACAATAATTTGAAGGACCGGCGCGGCGCCACTGTCTGATTGCAAATTATGATAATAGTTTTGAGAATCTGTGTAAGTTTTACGACAGTCTTTATGATATTTTATTTTAATTTCGCCATTTAAAATATCATCTTTTTGACAGATTTTTTTTTTCTAGATTGTCCTGCCTTTTTTCAGCACTTAATAGTAATGATAGCAACCCTTGTATTCTAGGTCAGCGTGTCTCAATCTTTTTTGGCCCACGGACCAAAAATATAGGTATTATTGTTTTTTTAATAAGTAATTTTTTTCGCGGATCGAAAATTGTCCGCGGACTAGTAAAATTTCTCCGCGGACCACTTGTGCCATGGTGGTCGCCCGACCAACGGTTGAGAATAAGCTGTTCTAGGTCTTTTTAAAACAGATTTGTATCCATCATACACAATTTTCTTACAAATAATTCGCTTCATTGTTTTAAAATTTTAAATACATACAGCATACTCTAAATTTCGACAACGGCCACTACTAATGTATTACTTAACTACGCACGCTATCCGCATGCGGGAGCTATTGGGTCCCGATAATACTTTTACGTCTGAAAAAAAATCGCTGTTGCCAAACGATAAGCTCTAGGAAAAAAATTTTTTTTCAAAAACTTTTGTTATTATTTGGCTATATTTTCCTCGCTGCATGTATGAAAATATTTTCAAAAATAAAAAAGTTTATCGATTAGTGAAAATTTCAATCAAAAATATTTATTTTTAGTTTATATGATTTTTAGAGGAATGAAAGTGCAATTGTGCCCAAACTGTTTATAAGGTTAAAAGCGCTACAGTGTGGGCTTTAATTTGACACAAAAAAATTTCGGTATCTTTGATAGTTTTAAAGTTATGGCGGTGGAAACAAAAAAAAATCAATTTTTTTACAAGTTAAAAAAAATCAATTTTTATTAATTTAAAAAGTTCAGACCACAAAAAAATGTCGTAAAATACGATTTCATGTGCCCGGTGACATACTCAAAGAAACCTAACAGGTTTGATCTGGTTCTACGCCAAAAAAACGACACGATAGACTTAGGAATCTCCCCATAGGTCCAAGGCAATTTGGAACTGGTATGAAACCTTAAACTTTTGATTCATTACCTGTCCATATAATGATCAAATCTTAGTCAAAATTTTGATTTAGTTAGTGCAGAGTAAGAGCCCACGAAGAATTGATACCTAAGTACCAGAGTACCGTGCGTGCCGGGTTTTTCAATGTTTAATCCATTTCTCGCCAGTTTCGTCAACCTTGTCCAAGCAATGAAACAAGCAAACCATTTTACAGCACCTTTTAGACAACGTGGTAGTGCCATCACAGACGTTATTTTCAATAACTACTCCCTAAGTACGTTTCCCCGGCTGGGGATTCACCCGGGTCGCCGGCGTGGCGAGCGGAGACTCTGTCCACTACGCTACCTAGGAGATAAGTGGTTCTTAAACAATTGCATATAAGTATTTGCTACCACTGGTGGAAGCATAAAATTGACAAAAATGGACAAATAAAATTATGCTGTACTTATTCTATTTTCCAAATTACTGCGTTGCTTTAGGCTTTTTTTTTGACATATGAAAAATCTAGTCACCGTCGACTGACTTCAACCAAGCCAAAACAATATAAAACATATGGTAAGAAATCATCTGTTCTTTTCCAAATCATAGTACACTACACTTTAAAATGATCTAAGTTCCATAGCCTGCTTGAGCTCATTTGAAAAAATGCATTTTGAACATTTTTTTAAAATGCAAATTTCACATTGTGACATCTGTTTGGAAAGAAAATTTAAAGGCAAATCTCATTAGGATAGAAAAACATGCAAGGTGATAATTGAAAAAAAGAAGTTTGTGAAAATGAATCTTCGAGTACTGAAACGGGGCAACCATCCACTATAGAAACCCTCCCAATATAAGAATAATATCTTTTAAATTAATAAGAAAGTAATCAGCTGGTTAAGTCCATTGGGTCACCCGGTATACAAGCAATTTTTGGTTATCACTTGAAAAAGGTTGGAGATACATACTAAATAAAACGTAATGCATCAATTAACAAATAAAGTCCAAGATTTTAGTGTTATTAAAACCATAACATTGTCTAACTTCTTTATACATTAAACTAAAATGTAGA